>JAWPHD010009795.1:0-100212 GCA_037043455.1 Cyrtodaria siliqua | reverse complement strand
TACAGTAAAACAGGATGATCAACACTATAATAGAAATATAAACACCCTGAACCTACCTTAAACATGATGATATAGGAATATTATACCATGGACCTACAGTAAACAGTATGATCAACACTGTAATAGGAATATAATACCCTGTAACTACGTAAACAGGATGATTAACACTGTAATAGGAATATAATACCATGGACCTACAGTACACTGGATGATCAACACTGTAATGGGAATATAATACCATGGACCTACAGTAAACAGGATGATCAACACTATAATAGAAATATAACACCCTGAACCTACATTAAACATGATATATGTAATAGTTGATAGGAATATTATACCATGGACCTACAGTAAACAGGATGATCAACACTGTAATAAGAATATAATACCTTGGACCCACATTAAAACAGGATGATCAACACTGTTATGGGAATATAATACCATGGACCAACAGTACACTTGATGATCAACACTGTAATAGGAATATAATACCCTGGACCTACAGTAAAATTGATGATCAACACTGTAATGGGAATATAATACCATGTACCTACAGTAAACAGGATGATCAACACTGTATTGGGAATATAATACCATGTACCTACAGTAAACAGGATGATCAACACTGTATTGGGAATATAATACCATGGACCTACAGTAAACAGGATGATCAACACTGTAATGGGAATATAATACCATGTACCTACAGTAAACAGGGATGATCAACACTGTATTGGGAATATAATACCATGTACCTACAGTAAACAGGATGATCAACACTGTATTGGGAATATAATACCATGGACCTACAGTAAACAGGATGATCAACTCTGCAATAGGAATATAATACCATGGACCTACAGTAAACAGGATGATCAACTCTGCAATAGGAATATAATACCATGGACCTACAGTAAACAGGATGATCAACTCTGCAATAGGAATATAATACCATGGACCTACAGTAAACAGGATGATCAACACTGTAATGGGAATATAATACCATGTACCTACAGTAAACAGGATGATCAACACTGTATTGGGAATATAATACCATGGACCTACAGTAAACAGGATGATCAACTCTGCAATAGGAATATAATACCATGGACCTACAGTAAACAGGATGATCAACACTGTAATAGGAATATAATATCATGGACCTACAGTAAACAGGATGATCAACACTGTAATAGGAATATAACACCCTGAACCTACAGTTAACATGATGATATAGGAATATAATACCATGGACCTACAGTAAACAGGATGATCAACACTGTAATAGGAATATAATAGCCTGAACCTACAGTAAACAGGATGATCAACACTGTAATAACAATATAATACCCTTGACCTACAGTAACCGGATGATCAACACTGTAATAGAAATATAATACCATGGAACTACAGTACACATGTTGATCAACACTGTAATGGGAATATAATACCATGGACTTACAGTACACTTGATGATCTACACTGTAAAATGAATATAATACCATGTACCTACAGTAAACAGGATGATCAATGCTGTAATATGAATATAATACCATGGACCTACAGTAAACAGGATGATCAACTCTGTAATAGGAATATAATACCATGGACCTACAGTAAACAGGATGATCAACACTGTAATAGGAATATAACACCCTGAACCTACAGTTAACATGATGATATAGGAATATAATACCATGGACCTACAGTAAACAGGATGATCAACACTGTAATAGGAATATAATAGCCTGAACCTACAGTAAACAGGATGATCAACACTGTAATAACAATATAATACCCTTGACCTACAGTAAACCGGATGATCAACACTGTAATAGAAATATAATACCATGGAACTACAGTACACATGTTGATCAACACTGTAATGGGAATATAATACCATGGACTTACAGTACACTTGATGATCTACACTGTAAAATGAATATAATACCATGTACCTACAGTAAACAGGATGATCAATGCTGTAATATGAATATAATACCATGGACCTACAGTAAACAGGATGATCAACTCTGTAATAGGAATATAATACCATGGACCTACAGTAAACAGGATGATCAACACTGTAATAGGAATATAATACCATGGACCTACAGTAAACAGGATGATCAACACTGAAATATGGATAGAATACTCTGGACCTACTGTAATCAGGATGATCAACACTGTAATGGGAATATAATACTATGGACCTACAGTAAAAAGGGTGATCAACACTGTAATAGGAATATAATACTCTGGACCTACAGTACACATGTTGATCAACACTGTAATAGGAATATAACACCCTGGACCTACAGTACACATGTTGATCAACACTGTAATAGGAATATAACACACTGGAACCTACAGTACACATGTTGATCAACCCTGTAATAGGAATATAATATCCTGGACCTACAGTACACTTGATGCTCAATGCTGTAATAGGAATATAATACCCTGGACCTACATTAAACACGATGATCAACACTGTAATAGGAAGCCATGACCTACAGTAAACAGGATGATCAACCCTGTAATAGGAAAATAATGCCCTGGACCTACAGTAAACAGGATGATCAACACTGCAATAGGAATATAATACCATGGACCTACAGTAAACAGGATGATCAACACTGTAATGTGAATATAATACCATGGACATACAGTACACTTGATGATCAACACTATAATAGGAATATAATACCATGGACCTACAGTAAACAGGATGATCAACACTGTAATAGGAATATAATACCATGGACCTACAGTACACTTGATGAACAACACTGTAATAGGAATATAATACCATGGACCTACAGTAAACAGGATGATCAACACTGTAATAAGAAAATAACACCCTGAACCTACAGTTAACAGGATGATCAACACTGTCACAGGAATGTAATACCCTGGACCTACAGTAAACAGAATGATCAACACTGAAATAGGAATATAATACCCCTGGATCTACAGTAAACAGGATGATCAACCCTGTAATAGGAATATAATACCCTGGATCTACAGTAAACAGGATGATCAACACTGTAATAGGAATATAATACCATGGACCTACAGTACACTTGATGATCAACACTGTAATGGGAATATAATACCATGGACCTACAATAAACAGGATGATAACACTGTAATGGGAATATAATACCATAAACCTACAGTAAACAGGATGATCAACACTGCAATAGGAATATAATACCATGTACCTACAGTAAACAGAATGATTAACACTGTAATAGGAATATAATACCATGGACCTACAGTAAACAGGATGATCAACACTGTAATGGGAATATAATACCGTGGACCTACAGTACACTTGATGATCTACACAGTAATGGGAATATAGTACTATGGACCTACAGTAAACTGGATGATCAACACTGTAATGGGAATATAATACCATGGACCTACAGTAAACAGGATGATCAACACTATAATAGAAATATAACACCCTGAACCTACCTTAAACATGATGATATAGGAATATTATACCATGGACCTACAGTAAACAGTATGATCAACACTGTAATAGGAATATAATACCCTGTAACTACGTAAACAGGATGATTAACACTGTAATAGGAATATAATACCATGGACCTACAGTACACTGGATGATCAACACTGTAATGGGAATATAATACCATGGACCTACAGTAAACAGGATGATCAACACTGTAATAGAAATATAACACCCTGAACCTACATTAAACATGATGATATGAATATTATACCATGGACCTACAGTAAAACAGGATGATCAACACTGTAATAAGAATATAATACCTTGGACCCACATTAAACAGGATGATCAACACTGTTATGGGAATATAATACCATGGACCTACAGTACACTTGATGATCAACACTGTAATAGGAATATAATACCCTGGACCTACAGTACACTTGATGATCAACACTGTAATGGGAATATAATACCATGTACCTACAGTAAACAGGATGATCAACACTGTAATGGGAATATAATACCATGGACCTACAGTAAACAGGATGATCAACTCTGCAATAGGAATATAATACCATGGACCTACAGTAAACAGGATGATCAACACTGTAATAGGAATATAATATCATGGACCTACAGTAAACAGGATGATCAACACTGTAATAGGAATATAACACCCTGAACCTACAGTTAACATGATGATATAGGAATATAATACCATGGACCTACAGTAAACAGGATGATCAACACTGTAATAGGAATATAATACCCCGAACCTACAGTAAACAGGATGATCAACACTGTAATAACAATATAATACCCTTGACCTACAGTAAACCGGATGATCAACACTGTAATAGAAATATAATACCATGGAACTACAGTACACATGTTGATCAACACTGTAATGGGAATATAATACCATGGACTTACAGTACACTTGATGATCTACACTGTAAAATGAATATAATACCATGTACCTACAGTAAACAGGATGATCAATGCTGTAATATGAATATAATACCATGGACCTACAGTAAACAGGATGATCAACTCTGTAATAGGAATATAATACCATGGACCTACAGTAAACAGGATGATCAACACTGTAATAGGAATATAATACCATGGACCTACAGTACACTGGATGATCAACACTGTAATAGGAATATAATACCATGGACCTACAGTAAACAGGATGATCAACACTGTAATAGGAATATAATACCATGGACCTACAGTACACTGGATGATCAACACTGTAATAGGAATATAATACCATGGACCTACAGTACACTGGATGATCAACACTGTAATGGGAATATAGTACCATGGACCTGCAGTAAACAGGATGATCAACACTGTAATGGGAATATAATACCCTGAACCTACATTAAACATGATGATATAGGAATAGTATACCCTGGACCTACAGTAAACAGGATGATCAACACTGTAATAGGAATATAATACCCTGGACCTACAGTAAACAGGATGATCAACACTGTAATAGGAATATAATACCATGGAACTACAGTTCATATGTTGATCAACACTGTAATGGGACTATAATACCATGGACCTACAGTAAACAGGATGATCAACACTGTAATAGGAATATAATACCCTGGAACTACAGTACACAGGATGATCAACACTGTAATAGGAATATAATACCATGGAACTACAGTACACATGTTGATCAACACTGTAATGGGAATATAATACCATGGACCTACATTAAACAGGATGATCAACACTGTAATAGGAATATAATACCATGGACCTACAGTACACTTGATGATCTACACTGTAATAAGAATATAATACCCTGTACCTACATTAAACAGGATGATCAACACTGTAATAGGAGTATAATACCATGGACCTACAGTACACTGGATGATCAACATTGTAATAGGAATATAATACCCTGGACCTACATTAAGCAGGATGATCAACACTGTAATAGGAATATAATACCATGGACCTACAGTAAACAGGATGATCAACACTGTAATGGGAATATAATACTCTGGACCTACAGTACACATGATGATCAACACTGTAATAGGAATATAATACCCTGGACCTACAGTAAACAGGATGATCAACACTGTAATAGGAATATAATGCCCTGGACCTACAGTAAACAGGATGATCAACACTGTAATAGGAATATAACACCCTGAACCTACATTAAACATGATGATATAGGAATATAATACCATGGACCTACAGTAAACACGATGATAAACACTGCAATAGGAATATAATACCCTGGACCTACAGTAAACAGGATGATCAACACTGTAATAGGAATATAATACCATGGACCTATAGTACACATGATGATCAACACTGTAATAGAAATATAATACCCTGGACCTACAGTACACATGATGATCAACACTGTAATAGGGATATATCACCCTGGACCTACAGTAAACAGGATGATCAACACTGTAATAGGAATATAATGCCCTGGACCTACGTAAACAGGATGATCAACACTGTAATAGGAATATAATACCCTGGACCTACTGTACACTTTATGATCAACACTGTAATAGGAATATAATACCCTGGACCTACAGTACACATGATGATCAACACTGTAATAGGAATATAATACCCTGGACCTACAGTAAACAGGATGATCAACACTGTAATAGGAATATATTACCCTGGACCTACCGTAAACAGGATGATCAACACTGTAATAGTTATATAATACTATGGATCTACAGTAAACAGGATGATCAACACTGTAATAGAAATATAATACCACGGACCTACAGTAAACAGGATGATCCACACTGTAATAGGAATATAATACCACGGACCTACAGTAAACAGGATGATCAACACTGTAATAGGAATATAATACCATGGACCTACAGTAAACAAGATGATCAACACTGTAATGGGAATATAATACTCTGGACCTACAGTACACATGATGATCAACACTGTAATAGGAATATAATACCCTGGACCTACAGTAAACAGGATGATCAACACTGTAATAGGAATATAATGCCCTGGACCTACAGTAAACAGGATGATCAACACTGTAATAGGAATATAACACCCTGAACCTACATTAAACATGATGATATAGGAATATAATACCATGGACCTACAGTAAACACGATGATCAACACTGCAATAGGAATATAATACCCTGGACCTACAGTAAACAGGATGATCAACACTGTAATAGGAATATAATACCCTGGAACTACAGTACACAGGATGATCAACACTGTAATAGGAATATAATACCATGGAACTACAGTACACATGTTGATCAACACTGTAATGGGAATATAATACCATGGACCTACATTAAACAGGATGATCAACACTGTAATAGGAATATAATACCATGGACCTACAGTACACTTGATGATCTACACTGTAATAAGAATATAATACCCTGTACCTACATTAAACAGGATGATCAACACTGTAATAGGAGTATAATACCATGGACCTACAGTACACTGGATGATCAACATTGTAATAGGAATATAATACCCTGGACCTACATTAAGCAGGATGATCAACACTGTAATAGGAATATAATACCATGGACCTACAGTAAACAGGATGATCAACACTGTAATGGGAATATAATACTCTGGTCCTACAGTACACATGATGATCAACACTGTAATAGGAATATAATACCCTGGACCTACAGTAAACAGGATGATCAACACTGTAATAGGAATATAATGCCCTGGACCTACAGTAAACAGGATGATCAACACTGTAATAGGAATATAACACCCTGAACCTACATTAAACATGATGATATAGGAATATAATACCATGGACCTACAGTAAACACGATGATAAACACTGCAATAGGAATATAATACCCTGGACCTACAGTAAACAGGATGATCAACACTGTAATAGGAATATAATACCATGGACCTATAGTACACATGATGATCAACACTGTAATAGAAATATAATACCCTGGACCTACAGTACACATGATGATCAACACTGTAATAGGGATATATCACCCTGGACCTACAGTAAACAGGATGATCAACACTGTAATAGGAATATAATGCCCTGGACCTACGTAAACAGGATGATCAACACTGTAATAGGAATATAATACCCTGGACCTACTGTACACTTTATGATCAACACTGTAATAGGAATATAATACCCTGGACCTACAGTACACATGATGATCAACACTGTAATAGGAATATAATACCCTGGACCTACAGTAAACAGGATGATCAACACTGTAATAGGAATATATTACCCTGGACCTACCGTAAACAGGATGATCAACACTGTAATAGTTATATAATACTATGGATCTACAGTAAACAGGATGATCAACACTGTAATAGAAATATAATACCACGGACCTACAGTAAACAGGATGATCCACACTGTAATAGGAATATAATACCACGGACCTACAGTAAACAGGATGATCAACACTGTAATAGGAATATAATACCATGGACCTACAGTAAACAAGATGATCAACACTGTAATGGGAATATAATACTCTGGACCTACAGTACACATGATGATCAACACTGTAATAGGAATATAATACCCTGGACCTACAGTAAACAGGATGATCAACACTGTAATAGGAATATAATGCCCTGGACCTACGTAAACAGGATGATCAACACTGTAATAGGAATATAATACCCTGGACCTACTGTACACTTTATGATCAACACTGTAATAGGAATATAACACCCTGAACCAACATTAAACATGATGATATAGGAATATAATACCATGGACGTACAGTAAACACGATGATCAACACTGCAATAGGAATATAATACCCTGGACCTACAGTAAACAGGATGATCAACACTGTAATAGGAATATAATACCATGGACCTATAGTACACATGATGATCAACACTGTAATAGGAATATAATACCCTGGACCTACAGTACACATGATGATCAACACTGTAATAGGAATATAATACCCTGGACCTACAGTAAACAGGATGATCAACACTGTAATAGGAATATAATGCCCTGGACCTACGTAAACAGGATGATCAACACTGTAATAGGAATATAATACCCTGGACCTACTGTACACTTTATGATCAACACTGTAATAGGAATATAATACCCTGGACCTACAGTACACATGATGATCAACACTGTAATAGGAATATAATACCCTGGACCTACAGTAAACAGGATGATCAACACTGTAATAGGAATATATTACCCTGGACCTACCGTAAACAGGATGATCAACACTGTAATAGTTATATAATACCCTGGATCTACAGTAAACAGGATGATCAACACTGTAATAGAAATATAATACCACGGACCTACAGTAAACAGGATGATCCACACTGTAATAGGAATATAATACCATGGACCTACAGTAAACAGGATGATCAACACTGTAATAGGAATATAATACCATGGACTTACAGTGAACAGGATGATCAACACTGTAATAGGAATATAATACCATGGACCTACAGTAAACAGGATGATCAACACTGTAATAGAAATATATTACCATGGACCTACAGTAAACAGGATGATCCACACTGTAATAGAAATATAATACCATGGACTTACAGTAAACAGGATGATCAACACTGTAATAGAAATATATTACCATGGACCTACAGTAAACAGGATGATCAACACTGTAATAGGAATATAATACCATGGACCTACAGTAAACAGGATGATCAACACTGTAATAGGAATATAATACCATGGACTTACTGTGAACATGATGATCAACACTGTAATAGGAATATAATACCATGGACCTACAGTAAATAGGATGATCAACACTGTAATAGGAATATAATACCATGGACCTACAGTAAACAGGATGATCAACACTGTAATAGGAATATAATACCATGGACTTACAGTGAACAGGATGATCAACACTGTAATAGGAATATAATACCATGGACCTACAGTAAACAGGATGATCAACACTGAAATAGGAATATAATACCATGGACCTACAGTAAACAGGATGATCAACACTGTAATAGGAATATAATACCATGGACCTACAGTAAACAGGATGATCAACACTGTAATAGGAATATAATACCATGGACTTACTGTGAACATGATGATCAACACTGTAATAGGAATATAATACCATGGACCTACAGTAAATAGGATGATCAACACTGTAATAGGAATATAATACCATGGACCTACAGTAAACAGGATGATCAACACTGTAATAGGAATATAATACCATGGACTTACAGTGAACAGGATGATCAACACTGTAATAGGAATATAATACCATGGACCTACAGTAAACAGGATGATCAACACTGAAATAGGAATATAATACCATGGACCTACAGTAAACAGGATGATCAACACTGTAATAGGAATATAATACCATGGACCTACAGTAAACAGGATGATCAACACTGAAATAGGAATATAATACCATGGACCTACAGTAAACAGGATGATCAACACTGTAATAGGAATATAATACCATGGACCTACAGTAAACAGGATGATCCACACTGTAATAGAAATATATTACCATGGACCTACAGTAAGCAGGATGATCAAAAACGAAATATACGGCGGACCGTAATGTTTATGTTCATTATATACGTGTAAAATGTAACACTTAGAATTCAGCTATGAATTGTACTTAAAAAAGTCGCCTCTTTTTTAAAGATTGTGTTTGTCTAGATTACGTTTATTGTCTCATTCCTTAACGAAAGATATGCCAAACGTAGAACAAATAGACACGAGCGATAGTGTGTATGTGTAATTCTACATCTATTTAAGATGAGTATCACTTTATTTTAGTTTGTCAATTATACAAAGATATTCATAAAATATATATAAATAGACACTTAATCTTTACATTCCAGTTTTGCGTTACAGTTGTATCTTGGTCAGTACATCGCAACGTGACATTACAGTTGTATCTTGGTTAGTACATCGCAACGTGACATAGGCAATGTGGCCTTCACCCTACAAGCAAAGGGCAAAACTCTTTTTTTAAACGTTTTATCTCAAAGAAAGTTGCAGTTAACTAGAGAAAGGACACAACTGTGATGTTGTAGACGTTTTAATCACACTACACTTTGTAACAAGAACTTCATAAATGTTGAAGTAGCTCTTTGAAAAATTGAGCTAGTTCAGTACTGTATTTAACGTAAATAGTTTGCAAAATGTTGCATCCTAAGTTTGCTCACATGATTGAGCCAAACGCGTACTCTGTGAATAATGAAACATTGAAGGAATACTATTTGCTGTATTATTTGTTGTTTTAGTATTTTTTCCAAAAGGAAAGATCTTACGTAGCCATGTACCATTCGATTAAAAGCAGCATATTGTACATACAATATATAGCGGAAATTCCCGTGTTGCGTTTTCATATCACTTGAGTGTATATGTATATGTGTGGGTGTGTGCATGTGTAGCATGCATGAGCAAATGCACACTACCCAATATGAGCATATGGAGGGATCGGTGCATGACATGTTTAACCCATATGTACATCAAGTCAATTTGGGAGTGTCTTGCACAGGCCCTCGATCAATACTTGTGTTTATAATGATACATTAAAATCTGCTGTTTTATATGTAATCCATATGTTATCATATGATTTCATTTCCTGTTTGTTCATTGTCATGTTCACATTAATGTTATGAATATTACAATAAAATATTCCCTATTCTATTCTTATTTATTTATTTTTTTGTCAGAATTTCGCAGCTGCAACATTAAAAAAACAAAACAATTCGGGTAAAATCATACATGAATTGATTAAACATGTTTGCTATTTTCACTACTGGGTTTGGCTATAGAGGATGTTAAAGGGGTTGTTGCACTTTTCTGGAACTAGCTTCATTTAAAAGGGCTTTAAAAACCATGGAAAAATCTGAAAAAATTATCAAAATATCTTACAAAATATAGGAGATATAACCTTTTGAAAATGTGCAAAAAGACTCCAATGGAGGCAGCCATCTTTGAATGATGACATCATCGCGCCTTTTTCGATATATGGAAAATAGATAATAAATGGTGTTTAAAGCAAATACATGTATTAAATGATACATATAAAGTAATATATTATACTGTATATGCTCTTTTTTACGATTTACATGTATTTGCAGTGATATTCTTTGTTTTAAATGATATTTGTCAATATGCAATGAATGGTAAAAAGGCGCGATGACATCATCAATCCAAGATGGCTGCCTCCGTTCGAGAATTTTTGCAAATTTTTAAAAGATCATATCTCCTGTAATTTTTATGATATTTTGACAATTCTTTCAGCTTTTTCCATCTTTTTAAAGCCTTTCTAAATGAAGCTAGTTCCAGAATAGTGCAAGAACCCCTTTAACACTTTATGTTTGTCGTGTGTTGCAACGCTAAAGGTAACAATTCCGCTATTAAAAGGTAACAACCGCTGCTAAAGGTAAAAATTTAACGCTAAATGTAATAACGTCTACTAAAGGTAACAATTACCGATAAAGGTAACAACGCTTACGCCACAGTTGCCACAGTAACTAAAATAACCTGTTTACTCAATTTTTATTGAAACTAGCTGTTGAACAAAATTGTTACCTTTAGCGTTAGCCTTGTTACATTTAGCGGAAGAGGTGAGTGTTACCTTTAGCGGAGGTTGTTACCTTTAACATTGAAATTGTTACCTTTAGCGGCAGTTGTTAGAGAGCTGTAGATAAATTGAGTTTTTGAGTATTTTACACATTTTTTTTGCAAAAAAACTCAGTTTTTAATCATCAACTAACTACAAAAACTCATGACTTTTAAAAATCATAAGTATTATATTTTATGTACTCTGTCCTGTGGAACAGTTTATTCCATATTTACATGATGTAAATTGTTCCAAGCATATGTCTAATATTAAGGTCATACAGAGTTTCTTGTGTTTTTACTTAACCTCCATTTAATCAGAATACATGTAGTTGTTTCTTTAAACTGTATTAATTCACATCTATTTTGAAAGTATGAACTATTTAAAGGAATCGTTTACTCTGAAACTGTTCTATTTACTCATTCATTTTGAATCTGAGGATTTGCTATCATACTCACTGCAGTCAAAAATGATCTACAGCTCTGTTGTTACCTTTAGCGGAATTGTTATTCAGCTGCCAAAGGCAGCTGACTCTTATATGGCTTTTATATCTGTCTATGGTTAACAGACTGTGACTCATGTAAGTGGCAATATGCATGCTTTACAACTTGAATTCCTGGAGAACTCGTCTGAAAAATTTGAATGGTATAATAAACACATATTTTGTAATGTTGAAAGGTTATCATTTCACTTGCTGAAATGACATTTTCGTAAACCAGTCTACTGAAATGTAGCATGTAATCATTACTATTATATGTATTTTAGCGACAAAACATTCAGAAGCCTCAATAGTGCAGTTAGTCGAGGCGTCGTGGTAGTGCCCAGGAAGGTAGGGTTCAAGCCTGCTGATTTCATTTTTTTTTTTTTTTTTTTTTTAATTTTCATTGGTTTATATTATTCCTTTACATTTTTCACTTTGATAACGCAATCTTATAATTACACATGGTAACAGTGAACAGTTTATATGTGTTGTAATGTACACTCTAACGCACTTCTAGCACGTCTTATTACAAGGTAATTGTAATCAATATGTAAAGGCATGTCAAGGTTTTTGAACAGAAAGAAGCGAGGTCACCCACATTGATTTAAAATGCTTGGTAGGAAGAACTGATGGTAAAAATCGGGAAGAATGTAAGAAAAAACGGTCGTGGCGTGTTTATGTCTCCGTGACAACATTTATTTTTTTCAATATTATTTTAACACCTTTGACTTGATATATTATTATGTTAACTTCTTGTCTCTCGGCAGCTATTTTACGCTTGCGTAAAACCTTGCTTGTCTTTAGTGTTGTTACATTGTGGTTTTTGCAATCACTTGCATACGCTCGTTAGTGGAAAAAACCACACACACCTAGACCACTCGATACTATCAGTTAAATAACCTCTATTATCACATAACGTCCCTTGTCAGCAGTGTCGAACACCCATTTAATATTCTGTTGTATGACACACGTGTAATACAACCTGGAACGATTTTGATTGGTTGAGTTAAACCTGTAACACTACGCAAGTTTATTAACTGAAACTATTTTATTTATTACAAATTCACCCAGATCTGAGTCATAAACTTATTATTTGTGACAGCTTATAAAAATAATGCATATTAAACATTGTTGTTGGTTTGTTAAAAAGTTGGCGTAAACAGCTATTTTGTTAAGAGGTAAAACACAAACTCTTTTATACGCAACGTTATGTGTGAGACCCGACGTTACGACGTCACATATTTTATGACGTTTTGGAGCTAAAGTGTGTCTGACGTCGTGGCTGTTCTATGTCCATCTGAATTATTTTTTACTAATTTGATTGCAGTGTTATGTGATTAAAAGGCTCTTAAACTCGTTCCCATGGCTCGTTAAAATTAAAATAATTCATAACTCGTTTCATAAATCTTATATGAAAGGGGAACTCGTTTAAGATCCTCTATTTATAACTTTCATTATAAAAGTAGGGGCAATCCGGGTAACATTTTATGATATTAAAACTAGTGCTGTAGCGGCCGTTACGCCACAACGCCCGGGCTTCCCAGTGGGCTTACATACTTTTTTCACAGAAAATAGACCAGGCCTGGAATGCACCAACCATTCTTCAAACTGTTCACCAAATGCATTATTTAAAACACAAACATTCTGGGGAGGTCGAGGGGAACATGCCCTAGCAACATCTGATTTACATATCGTTTGTAGCCCAGCTACGCCACTGCCAAGATCTGCAAAATGGTTTGGTGTAAAAATCAAAACTGCATTTGAACTATCTATGATGTAACAAAATAATGATTAAGTTAAGTATAGTATAAAATTAATTTATATTCATTTTAGTTTTGATGTAGATGTTTTTTACAATTATGAGTTAACCATCAACACATAATTTTTTGATTTTTTGGTTATCATACTATCTTATAGTAATGTGTAGATCTACACGTTAAATACCTCACAGGTAAAGTTTGGTAATTTCTGTAATTGCCACTTGCGAGGTATTCCAAGTACCTCACAAAGCTTAGTATAATGTTCACAAGTTATAGCCATTAATTAGTACTTCAAAAGTCAAATCCTGTGTATAGCATGTGAGCAAACGTAGGATGCAACATGTTGCAAACTCTTTATGTTCATCACAAGTACTTCAACATTTATGAATTTCTTGTTACAAAGTGTACTGTGATTGAAACGTCTACAACATCACAGTTGTGTCCTTTCTCTAACTGCAACTTTTTTTTTTACAAAAAAACATCTAGGGATTTCTTTGGAATATTGTGTGGAATTAAGTGTCCAGTATATACAATATATAGCGGAAATTCCCGAGTTGTGTTTTTTTTATTTATTATTTTATGTATACTTAATGGCAATACAGACTTTTATGACCAGCAAAAGATTATTTGCATTCACTTCCAGAGATTTCTTTTGCTTTATAATGATATTTATCAATATTCTATATATGTTAATTGGAACTATGATGTCACACTTCTCAAAATGGCAGCTCCCAACAATTTTTCAAATACCTTTTCTGTTTATCATCCGATATTGATAATTATTGCACCTTTCCCCCCAAGTTGTTCAGAACTCGCAATAATAGAGCTTGTTTGGCTGTATGTGTGGCTACATTCCCTGTAAGTCAAACTGATGATGGCTAAATAAATGGAAGTGCTTATTTAAAATTAACTGCTCCTTTCCTATGTACACCAACACCAACAGGCACTCGCCGAGGCTCACATTAATGTGAATTTGTCGACAAGTTCAAGTGCAAAATTCAGTCTGACAATGTATAAACTGTGGGGAGGAAGGAGGCCCAGCATGGCTAATCTACGTATCAAAGAAGCACGATAACAATAAGTCTCATTTATTTGACATCTTTGGGTGCTTTTTTTTTACATACGGACGTTTATAGATGCACCCTAGAAGGAGGATGGCACATATCAACATGAGGTCAATGACCTTGAAGCTCTACTGATTGATTTTGATTTCAGGAAGTCCCTACAAACTTGTTTTTTGAAAAATTATTTTCTAGCCGTGGCGGCCATCTTGAATTTCCGGCCAACCTGAAATTTTGCTAGGATCAATTAGACATCAAGAGCAACATTCCTGTGAAGTTTCATGCAAATCCGTCAAGTAGTTTCAGAGGAGTAGTCGCTACAAGTTTTCATTATATAACTGTATGTAAACAAAGATGGCCACTGGCAGCCATGTTTAACGTCGAATCAAAATAATGTTCGACTCGGATAACCATTATGTCATGCTGATCATTTTAGAAAAAGTCCCATATCAATATCACTTAAAGTTTTCAAGAAGTAGTTGCTACAAACTTATTTTTTAAAAATCTATTTTTAGCTGTGGCAGCCATCTTGAATTTCTGGCCGATCTGAAATTTTGCTAGGATCAATTAGACATTAAGAGCAACATTCCTGTAAAGTTTCATGAAAATCCGCCAAGTAGTTTCAGAGGAGTAGTCGCTACAAGTTTTTACTATATAACTCTATGTAAACAAAGATGGTCGACAAGGCCCAACATCATGTCATGCTGATCATTTTAGAAAAAGTCCCATATCAATATTACTTAGAGTTTTCAAGAAGTAGTCGCTACAAACTTGTTTTTTAAAAACCTATTTTTAGATTTGGCGGCGATCTTGGATTTCACATCAACATGATTTTTTGCTAGGATCATGGGCTTCATGGGCAACATTTCTGTAAAGTTTCATGAAAATCCATTCAGTAGTTTCAGAGGAGTAGTCGCTACAAAAAATATTTTACGGACAGACGGACGACGGACGCCGCACCACGGCATAAGCTCTGCTGATCTCTGATCAGTCGAGCTAAAAATGAGGAATAACACCAGGAGAGTACCTATTTTTCTGAAAAACAACGAGTTTGACTAATCAACACTACCAGTTACTGTACAACTAGACAACTCTACACAGTACATGCAGCTGAGGTGGGGTGGGGTGGTGTGTGTGGGGGAGGGGAGGGGATGGGGTTAGGGGGTGAAGTGGGGGTGGGGGCGAGGGGTGGGGGCGCGGCTGTCAGAACTGCCTCGTGAGTGGACTGGACTGTGTAACAAGCTCTCCCCTATCGCTCATTCTCCACAGGCACCATCCCAGGTGTTATACACGAGGAGCCTTTGACGGGTGGTCAAAACGAAAGGACCATCACTGTAGTGGATGAAGGCATAGCGGATGTACATTTTGTATAATAACAGATGGGTTTTGGTTAGGGATATTTATTGATCTAATTTGGAAAATCATAAAAAAGAAGATCGGTAGAACTGATGGTTACTCCCCGAAGAGGATGCTTTGCGCGAATGAACAACACTAATAACCTTATGTAGTAAATGATGAGTGATTTTCTTAGACAAGAGCAGACTACAGTTGTCTGATAAACACGTTATATATATGAGCCGAAACACGCGAAAACGACCCTTCAGACAACATTTTGACATTTTATGTTTTTTGATGTTTATGAAACACAGTGATTTTCTCTTTAAAAATCTCTTTATTTGATGTTGATATCTTAATTAAAAATGATTTTATCTCACTTTGAAAATTAAAGATTTTACTCACCATTAATTTTGACGTTGACATTGGCGTCTTGGACGACGTCGTTGATTAAATAACAACAAAAAACATAACAAATAACCATTTTCTATAGCATCAACTATTTATATTAAGAAAAATATTCCCTATGATATAATAATTAGGTAAAACACAGGTGACGAGAAAGTGATCAGTAATCAATTCATTACCTGCCGACGTCATAAATTGTTGGTTTATGACGTTGTCGTCTAAACGTCCGAAGGGACGTTTTCGTATGTTGCGGCTCATATGTACATAGAGGGATAGTTCTTTATTTCTACTAACACTAAGTTAGTTATGGTTGTTGTGCTCAGAACTTTCTCTAATTGCCATCATTCACTGTGTCAAATTTCAGCCCAGTCCCACTTGTAATTTTCAGTAATGATCCGGATAAGAGTTATAGGTTAATTACAAAGGGCAATAACTTAATTTGAGTGAAGATGGAGTTACGGTTCTTAAGCTCTGCATTTCTTCTCATTGCTCTCTATCATTGTGTGACATTTCATTATATTCCCTTAGCTTTTAAGTTACACGTATAAAATCGCAAAGGGCAATAACTCTAATTTGATTGAAGATAATGATATGGTTCTTCTCATTGCCCTCTACCATTGTGTGAAATTTCCAATCCCTTTCGTAGTTTTTAAGTTATGCTCCGGAAAAAAATATCGGGATGGACGGACGGGAAGCCTAACAAATTGAATTGTTTATTTAGAACCCTTTAAATACGTTAATGCAATCTATTGACTATTGGAATCACATCCCGCACCTTAACGCATGCTAATTGCTTCTCTTTATACAAGAGATTTCAGTTATTTTATATTGTAGCCAGAAGTTGACGATGTAACAACGCTAGGGTGGTGTCAAAATCTGTTTAACGGTTCTTCTTAACAAAGAGTTTGTGAGATTTGTGCTATTTTGATAACTTACCAACATAATTTGTATAACCTGAAAGGACTTTAATAACCAGGACCACCCGAGGTAAAATTTGGTTAAAATGGGCTACAACAGTAAGCAGTTTCCGAGAAGATAGTTTAAATTGTGGACAGATGACAGACCAAATGCAGTAACTATAGCTCACTAACATAATGTTTTCTGCCTTTGGCTCAGTTGAGTTCAAAATAGGTCATGTCAAAATTAGTTAAATGTCATGTATTGATTGAATGTGCTGACCTCCAAACTTGTCAATGTAAGTGAATTTCATGGATGCAGCTTCATCCAAGTCTAGTGGCAAATTGAAATTTAAGCGAAACATAGTATGGAAAAAGCACAGACAATAAGATGGTCATAGAAACATATTAGTCATAAATGGAAGGCAAGCGCCTGTTTAAAACAACAACGATTTACTTTGGTAAACAAATATATTGTTATAAATCCATACTGTGGAAATAACCAGTGAAAGACAATGTATAATATGTTAATAACATGCTAAAGAGCAACTAAATATCTTTTACAATCATCCTATATAACAGTCAAGAGAAACACGCTCTAAAATCAATAACAAAATTATGTATACAAGCAGACGAGTCTCTCAGAAAACACCTCATAAAATTTCATAGGTAAACTACATTGGGTTTTGAATTTTACAGTGGACCAAGCCAAAAAGGTCATATGGCGCCATCCATCGTGCAAGGAGGATGCAGTCACGGGTCATCGGTCTGTTAATGATAAAACCGTAGTTACAAACCTCTATAAACTCCTTTAGTATGACCCAAGAAAGGGACTCGTGTCCATTTTACAAATGAATGGATAAATTAAGTGTCCCTTGAGGATATGCATACAAGTCATGCATTAAATTGTAGTATCTGCCTATTTCTTTCAGACATCAGTGGATGCAACAATAGTATGGTGCTGTAAATTTGCTAAACGCTTATATTTTAGTATGGTCATGTCAATGTTGTCATGATGAGTATATATTGAAAGTTTGATGAAGAAATATCAAGAAATGAGAAAGTTATAACCAAGGTTAAGTTTTCGTGAAGAAAAAAAACAGTATTTATCTCATATAATGACCTTCAATGTGACCTTGACCTTCATATTTTAGTACGAGTACATATTGAAAGTTTGATAAAGAAATGAGAAAGTTATAGCCAACTTTAAGTTTTCGTAACAGACACTGACTGATGGACGACAAAGTGATCCCTATCTATCACATTTTTCTTTGAAAATGACACAAAAATGAATAACAGAACTTTTTACAATGCAGAAGGTACAACAAATGTTTCAACCACCCACAGACGTAATAAACAGAAACAATATGACAAATACCGGTAATTTCGCCAAAAACAACTTCAGTAAGTTTTGCTCAAACTAGAAACAAAATAAGGCCATGCCATATGATTATGCCATTATGATGCCCTGCAAATTTCAATGTCATGACGATACTGTGTTGTGATGGAAGGTTTGTAAATCTCATGTTCCACACTGGTAACCGCATAATAAAAGCATACAGACTGATGCCATTAAGAAACGGATGCACAAGACATCCACATATATACACATAACAAAATATAAACAAGAGGTCAATGACCTTGAAGCTCTACTGATTGATTTTGATTTCAGGAAGTAGTCGCTACAGACTTGTTTTTTGAAAATCTATTTTTAACCGTGGCGGCCATCTTGAATTTTCGGCAGACCTGAAATTTTGCTAAGATCAATAAGACATTAAGAGCAACATTCCTGTGAAGTTTCATGAAAGTCCGTCAAGTAGTTTCAGAGAAGTAGTCGCTACATGTTTTCATTATATAACTCTATGTAACCAAAGATGGCCACTGGCAGCCATGTTTAACGTCGAATCAAAATAATTTTCCACAAGGACCAACATCATGTCATACTGATCATTTTAGAAAAAGTCCCATATCAATATCTCTTATTGTTTTGAAGAAGTAGTCGCTACAAACTTATTTATTTTAAATCTATTTTTAGCTGTGGCGGCCATTTGAATTTCCGGCCGACCTGAAATTTTTCTAGGATCAACTAGACATCAAGAGCAACATTCCTGTGAAGTTTCATGAACATCCGTCAAGTAGTTTCAGAGAAGTAGTCGCTACAAGTTTTTACTATATAACTCTATGTAACCAAAGATGGCCACTGGCAGCCATGTTTAACATCGAATCAAAATAATTTTCCACAAGGATCTACATCATGTCATGCTGATCATTTTAGAAAAAGTCCCATATCAATATCACTTATAGTTATCAAGAAGTAGTCTGTACAAACTTATTTTTTAAAAATCTATTTTTAGC
This sequence comes from Cyrtodaria siliqua, assembly GCA_037043455.1. Classification (NCBI taxonomy): domain Eukaryota; kingdom Metazoa; phylum Mollusca; class Bivalvia; order Adapedonta; family Hiatellidae; genus Cyrtodaria; species Cyrtodaria siliqua. Next base: position 79,767 of record JAWPHD010009795.1, on the reverse strand, counting down.
TGTGACGGCCATCTTGAATTTCCGGCCGACCTGAAATTTTTCTAGAATCAATTAGACATCAAGAGCAACATTCCTGTGAGGTTTCATGACAATCCGCCAAGTAGTTTCAGAGGAGTAGTCGCTACAAGTTTTTACTATATAACTCTATGTAACCAAAGATGGCCACTGGCAGCCATGTTTAACGTCGAATCAAAATAATTTTCCACAAGGATCTACATCATGTCATGCTGATCATTTTAGAAAAAGTCCCATATCAATATCACTTATAGTTTTCAAGAAGTAGTCGCTACAAACTTATTTTTTAAAAATCTATTTTTAGCTGTGACGGCCATCTTGAATTTCCGGCCGACCTGAAATATTTCTAGGATCAATTAGACATCAAGAGCAACATTCCTGTAAAGTTTCATGACAATCCGTCAAGTAGTTTCAGAGGAGTAGTCGCTACAAGTTTTTACTATATAACTCTATGTAAACAAAGATGGCCGCTGGCAGCCACGTTTAACGTCAAATCAAAACGATTTTTGATAAGGACCAACATCATGTCATGCTGATCATTTTAGAAAAAGTCCCATATCAATATCACTTATAGTTTTCAAGAAGTAGTCGCTACAAACTTGTATTTTGAAAATTTATTTTTAGCCGTGGCGGCCATCTTGAATTTCCGGCCGACCTGAAATTTTGCTAGGATCATTTAGACATCAAGAGCAACATTCCTGTGAAGTTTCATGAAAATCCGTCAAGTAGTTTCAGAGGAGTAGTCGCTACAAGTTTTCATTATATAACTCTATGTAAACAAAGATGGCCGCTGGCAGCCATGTTTAACGTCAAATCAAAACGATTTTCGACAAGGATCAACATCATGTCATGCTGATCATTTTAGAAAAAGTCCCATATCAATATCACTTATAGTTTTCAAGAAGTAGTCGCTACAAACTTGAATTTAAAAAATCTATTTTTAGCTTTGGCGGCCATCTTTGATTTCACATCAACATGAATTTTTGCTAGGATCAACTAGACTTCATGGGCAACATTTCTGTAAAGTTTTATGAATATCCATCCAGTAGTTTCAGAGGAGTAGTCGCTACAAATAAAAGTTAACGGACAGACGGACAGACAGACGGACGGACGGACGGACGACGGACGCCGCACCACGGCATAAGCTCTGCTGATCTCTGATCAGTAGAGCTAAAAACGTGGAAAGTTATTTTAAATACCATGCATGGCTCAGCCTACAACGTGAGCACACAATTGCGGATTTTATTGAGCACACGATGGTGCATTTTTAATATGCCTAATACATGATACAAAACCAGTATGCAAATGGTTGCCAAACAAGTGATTATTGCACTTTAAACAACTGCCCAACCTGGCATATGAAACAAAAAATACAGAGAAACGAAGACCCTTGTTCTAACAAATCTCATGCAGAAACAAAGTCATCTGTTCTCACAAATATCAAGGAGAAATTAAGACTGTTCTTTCAGAATATAAATACATGCAGATATCTATTTACATCTCTGGTAAACGTCTGAAAAACTTTCAAAATAGCATTTCCTCTAGCAGCCATTTTGGATCTAGAGTCTAGATGCATGGATCTTAAAACTGAACTCAGACAAGGTCAATAATAATCTTTGTGACATTAAATTTAACAATTTCTGTGATATATTAAACAAATAAGCTATTTAACGATATATGAAATATATAAGTAAGCCATTTTTTGGAGCACTTGTTTCTGAAAGTTTTTTTGGACACAACTTAAATAGATCATTAATAAATCAGTGAAAAAGGATTTTGAGATAAAAAATACCTTACTTTTCAAAATCTGTTGAGAAATAAGAATTCCATGCATGTCTTTTATTTAGGATTTCCTTCTAAAAATGCATTTGATAAATCTAAATTAAAATATCCTGAAAGTTTATCACAAAGTACTGAAGATTATTGAGATTTTTTAAATAGTTTGCTTTCCATTGCCGGAACAAAAAGCCCAACACGTGTTTTTGGAAGTCCAAAATTTTTTTTTTACTGCAAAATATTAATTTCTCAACTGATTTTCAAAACTAAGGCATTTTTTACCACTAAAATTGCTAGTTTATGCAAGTATTGTGAAAATTGTTCATGTAAATACAAACAACCTTTTGGCTGAAACATGGGCCGACTGCATAGTGTCTGAATTGAAATCACTTGCTCCTCACCACTATAGGTTCGATCCCTCAGGGGCCTAGGAATCTTTATGTGAAGAAGCTATCTAGCTGGCTTGCGGAATGCCCATGCACAAAAAATCCCCGGAGGGTAACCTGGGGTCTTCCTCCACCAATGGAAGCTGGAAAGTCACCAAATGACCTTAGCTGTTGGTGCGTCTAGTAAATCCAGTTCCATTGGCTGAAACATCTATTACACTGGGTAACAGAGCAGTGCTCCAATCTATCATAACAAACAAGATTAAAGACTATGTTTGGATAATTCATAGTGCTTTAATCTAAACTGCATGTACCAGGTATGGTACAAACGAAAATACATAAAACAAGCATAGTTGTAGCAAACAGTACAAACAATATATCGTATACGAGGCCACCGACCATGATTTGCCACAACAGATCATAGGCGTAGGAACAAGCGAGGCCTGCCTCTCTCCCATCCCTCCAATAGTCTAAGAGAGGGGTAAGTTTTGCACCTCTACCCCACCCACCTTTAATATTTAGTCAAATTACGGTTGAATACCATGTGCTTGTGTCCTGTAATGGCATAAAATTAGACAATTTACATAAACAAAGAGGGCCTAGATCACTCACCTGGTAATCATGGGCAATTTCTGCTGTGCCTAGTGTGTGTGTGGGGCGGGGTTTAGAAGGAGTAGCTCTGACAGAAAGTAAATAAAAAGGTCAAAGGGCCATAACTCCGTCAAAAATCAGCGAACCAGAACAAAAGAGCGATATGCACAATCAGACATCTTACCGATGCTACCTGCCAAGTTTCGTCGAAATCCAACAATGCATTTAGGAGGAGTAGCTCCGACAAGAAGTTTAAAGTAAAAATGTGAAGGGGCCATAACTCCGTCAAAAATCAATGGATGGAAAAAAACAAAACAATATGCACAACTAGACATCATAATTGAATTGAACTGAATTAGGTTTTAAGGCACACCAACACATGAAAGGTTATATGGTGCCTAACAGGCATGAACATGCCAGGCTCATCCTCCATGTACATCGAGATAAAATATGGAAAATGGGCCTAGAACCTTTTCACCCTGAACTGCAGAGTTGCTGCAAATTCTATCGTAGAAACTCCATTTACGCTGGAGCCACGTTTATTGTTTTTCTGCCACTGCTCTTGATGTGAGCGAGATGGCACCTGAAACAATGCAGGGATCATGATGAAGACATTTAATGAACATGAACAAAAAATGATCAAATGAACATGAATTTGTGGGGATTCTACCCCTCTGCATACCCCTCCAAAGGGATCTGCAGTGGCCATGTTCTTTGCCCCGTGACCAAACGGGACCCCGGGGAACCACATGAACATGAACAAAAAATGATCAAATGAACAGGAATTTGTGGGGATTCTACCCCTCTGCATACCCCTCCAAAGGGATCTGCAGTCGCCATGTTCTTTGCCCCGTGACCAAACGGGACCCCGACACTTCTTGCTAAGTTTCGTCCAATCCAACACGACTTTTGAACAAAACACACAAAAACAAGAGGCCCAAGAGGGCCTGTGGACTACTGGCTAATATGGCTCTTATGACATCAATGAAGCGAGTGACAATCGTCTTAAAGAGGCAAAATATAACATTTTTAACTATATCAAGAGCCATAACTCCGCCATTACTGGTCCGATCTGGCTGGTTTTCCAAGTTGGCCAGTAGAGATAATAAAAAAATTTAAAAAAAATAAAAATTTAAAACAAGCATTGGTGTAAAACTGTGACCCCTGGGGCAGGGCCAGATTGAACAAAACTGGTAAAGGACCATAAGCTTATTTGCCACAACAGATCATAGGCGCAGGAACAAGCGAGGCCTGCCTCTCTCCCATCCCTCCAATAGTCTAAGAGAGGGGTAAGTTTTGCACCTCTACCCCACCCACCTTTAATATTTAGTCAAATTATGGTTGAATACCATGTGCTTGTGTCCTGTAATGGCATAAAATTAGACAATTTACATAAACAAAGAGGGCCTAGATCACTCACCTGATAATCATGGGCAAATTCTGCTGTGCCTAGTGTGTGTGTGGGGCGGGGTTTAGAAGGAGTAGCTCCGACAGAAAGTAAATAAAAAGGTCAAAGGGCCATAACCCCCGGGGCAGGGCCAGATTGAACAAAATTGGTAAAGGACCATAAGCTGATAGCAACAGCAAAATATTAAACCTCTAGCTCTTGCAGTTTTCAGAGAAGAAGATTTTTTAATTTTTTCCCTATACATGTCTATGTAAAACATGTGACCCTTGGGCCGGGGCCAAACGTGACCCCAGGGTCACCATTTGAACAAACTTGGTAAAGGACCATAAGCTTATAATCAATGTAAAATATCAAACCTCTGGCTCTTGTAGTTTCCGAGAAGAAGATTTAAAAAAAATAAATCCTATATGTCTATGTCAAACTGTGACCCTCGGGGCAGGGACAAATTTGACCCCAGGGTCACCATTCGAACAAACTTAGTAGAGGACCATAAGCTGATGCTATATGTAATACATGAGAGCTCTGTGCCATGTGGTTCCAGAGAAGAAGATTTTTTTTCAGTTTTCCCTATACAAGCCTATGTAAAACTGTGACCCCTGGGGTGGGGCCAAATGTGACCCCTGGGTCACCATTTGAACAATCTTGGTAGAGGACCACAAGCTTATAGCAAATGCAAAATATTAAACCTCTGGCTCTTGCAGTTTCAGAGAAGAAGATTTTTTAAGTTTTCCCCTATACATGTCTATGTAAAACATGTGACCCTTGGGCCGGGGCCAAACGTGACCCCAGGGTCACCATTTGAACAAACTTGGTAAAGGACCATAAGCTTATAATCAATGTAAAATATCAAACCTCTGGCTCTTGTAGTTTCTGAGAAGAAGATTTAAAAAAAAAAATCCTATATGTCTATGTAAAACTGTGACCCGCGGGGCAGGGACAAATTTGACCCCAGGGTCACCATTTGAACAAACTTAGTAGAGGACCATAAGTTGATGTATATGTAATACATGAGAGCTCTGTGCCATGTGGTTCCAGAGAAGAAGATTTTTTTCAGTTTTCCCCTATACAAGCCTATGTAAAACTGTGACCCCTGGGGTGGGGCCAAATGTGACCCATGGGTCACCATTTGAACAAACTTGGTAGAGGACCACAAGCTTATAGCAAATGCAAAATATTAAACCTCTGGCTCTTGCAGTTTCAGAGAAGATTTTTTAAGTTTTTCCCTATACAGATCTATGTAAAACATGTGACCCTTGGGGCGGGGCCAAATGTGACCCGAGGGTCACCATTTGAACAAACTTGGTAAAGGACCATAAGCTTATAGTAAATGCAAAATATCAAACCTCTGGCTGTTGTAGTTTCCGAGAAGAAGATATTTTTTTAAAAAATCCTATATAAGTCTATGTAAAATTGTGACCCCCGGGGCGGGGACAAATTTGACCCCAGGGTCACCATTTGAACAAACTTATTAGAGGACCAAAAGCTGATGCTACATGTAATACATGAGAGCTCTGTGCCTTGTGGTTTCAGAGAAGAAGAATTTTTAAAGTTTTTTCCTATATGTCTATATGAAAAACATACAAAACCACAATATACAAACTTTGGACCCCCGGGGCACGGCCATTTTTTACCCCGGAGACTTTATTTGAACAAACTTGATAGTCTAGGCGTTGGCGATCATTTTAAAAGAAAAACTGTTGAAATCTGTCCAGCGGTTCTGGAGAAGATTTTTTAAGGTTTCGACCATATATGGTAATGGCAGCCATCTTGGATGTAGCGCTGACCTAATTTTAACAAATTTAAAAAGCATTCATCAAAGGATCATCCATGTGAAGTTTGGTCAAAATGAGCCAAGCGGTTTCTGAGGAGAAGTCGTTTGAAGAAAAGTTAACGACGACGACGACGGATGACGGATGACGGACAACGGACGGACGACGGAAGACGGACAACAAACCATCCCATAAGCTCTGCTAGCCCTTGACCAGTAGAGCTAAAAACAATAAAAGAATAAACATAAACAAGAGGGCCAAGATGGCCCTAAAGCGATTACCTGAGTACTGGCACATTATCGAACTTCTTCGAAATCTTATGGTCATTTACAATCTGTGCAAGTTTGGGTAAGATTGTTCAAGAAATGTGGGCTCTGTTGTGTATAACAACATTGTTATAGACAGTATAAGACACAACATTGATACAGACAGTTTAAGACACTGACAAAGTTTGGTAAAAAATCAAATACAAAATGAAGGTGCTAGAGAGTAACACCTTGGGCAGAGTCAATTGTGACCCCAGGGATACATGAAATATATATGAGAGCTGTGTGCTTTGTGGTTTCAGAGAAGGTTTTTTAAGTTTTTCCCTATACAAGTCTATGTAAAACGTGACCCTTGGGTTGGGGCCAGATGTGAACCCAGGGTCACCATTTGAAAAAACTTGGTAAAGGACCAGAGTATAGTAAATGCAAAATATTAAACCTATGGCAATTGTAGTTCCAGAGAAAACGACTTTAATGTGTTTCCTATATAAGTCTATGTAAAACTGTGACCGATGGAGTGGGGTCGAATTTTACCCCAGCATCAACATTTGAACAAAATTGGTAGAGGACCATGAGCTTATCGCAAATGCAAAATATTAAACCTCTGGCTCTTGCAGTTCCAGAGAAGGTTTTTTTTCAGTTTTTCTCTATACAAGCCTATGTAAAACTGTGACCCCCGGGGTGGGGCCAAATGTGACCCCAGGGTCACCATTTGACCCCAGGGTCACCATTTGAACAAAATTGGTAGAGGACCATGAGCTTATAGCAAATGCAAAATATTAAACCTCTGGCTCTTGCAGTTTCAGAGAAGATTTTTTAAGTTTTTCCCTATACATGTCTATGTAAAACATGTGACCCTTGGGGCGGGGCCAAATGTGACCCGAGGGTCACCATTTGAACAAACCTGGTAAAGGACCATAAGCTTACAGTAAATGCAAAATATCAAACCTCTGGCTGTTGTAGTTTCCGAGAAGCTTTAATTTTTTTCCTATATCAGTCTATGTAAAACTGTGACCCCCGGGGTGGGGACAAATTTGACCCCAGGGTCACCATTTGAACAAACTAAGTAGAGGACCATGAGCTGATGCTACATGTAATACATGAGAGCTCCGTGCCATGTGGTTGCAGAGAAGAAGATTTTTTTCAGTTTTTCCGTAAACAAGCCTATGTAAAACTGGGACCCCCGAGGCGGGACCAAATGTGACCCCTGGGTCACCATTTATATAAACTTGGTAGAGGACCATCAGCCTATAGCAAATGCAAAATATCAAACCTCTGGCTCCTGCAGTTTCAGAGAAGAAGATGTTTTAAGTCTTTCCCTATACATGTCTATGTAAAACAGGTGACCCTTGGGGCGGGGCCAAATATGACCCGAGGGTCACCATTTGAACAAACTTGGTAAAGGACCATAATCTTATAGTAAATGCAAATTATCAAACCTCTGGCTCTTGTAGTTTCCGAGAAGAAGATTTTTAATTTTTTTTCCTATGTAAGTCTTTGTAAAACTGTGACCCCCCAGGGCGGGGACAAATTTGACCCAAGGAATACCATTTGAACAAACTTAGTAGAGGACCATAAGCTGATGCTACATGTAATACATGAGAGCTCTGTGCCTTGTGGTTTCAGAGAAGAAGATTTTTTAAAGTTTTTTCCTATATGTCTATATGAAAAACATGCAAAATCTCAATATACAAACTTTGGATCCCTGGGGCACCGCCATTTTTGACCCCGGGAACTTCATTTGAACAAACTTGATAGTCTAGGCGTTGGCGATCATTTTAAAAGAAAAACTGTTGAAATCTGTCCAGCGGTTCTGGAGAAGAAGATTTTTTAAGGTTTCGACCATAGTAATGGCGGCCATGTTGGATGTCGCGCTGAACTAATTTTAACAAATCTAAAAAGCATTCATCTAAGGATCATACATGTGAAGTTTGGGCAAAATTAGCCAAGCGGTTTCTGAGGAGAAGTCGTTTGAAGAAAAGTTAACGACGACGACGACGGATGACGGATGACGGACGCAGTGATCCCAATAGATCACCTTGAGCCTTCGGCTCAGGTGATCTAAAAAGGTAAAAAATAAAATAAAAACATAAAAAAAATGTTTTATTAAAAGTAAAATAAAAAAAAATATTCAAAAAATCAGATTAAAAAAAAAAAAGTAGAAGGAAAAAAAAGTACTTAAGTAGAAAAAATAATTAAAACAATAATAATTATAATAATAAAAAAAAACAGTGTAAGTTTGCTTAAGATTGCTCAAGAAATGTGGCCTGTATCATGTAAGCAAGATGAACTGCATTTTTTGCTAATTCAGGGGCCATAACTCTGGTGTTACTGATTTGATCTGGTCCATTATCGAAGTCGTCCCAGATCTTATGGTCATATGCAATCTGTGCAAGTTTGGTTAAGATTGCTCAAGAAATGTGGCCTCTATCGTGTAAACAAGCTAAAGGTTGACGACAGATGCCGGACGAAGAGTGGTCACATTAGCTTCGCGCTCAGGGTGAGCTAAAAAGTAGCTAAAATGTCAAGCAACCCCCCACCCCACTCCAAAAAACAACACATACAAAATGTTCCCCAAACACCCTCTCCCCAATATCCAAAACGCCTACAACACTGCAAGTATGTTTTTCAGTATTCTCCAGTTTCTATATATTCCATATAGGCTAACGAGATATGAAGTAACAGTTATCCTCTTCCTGTTACAGTTACAACAAAGGACATTTCAACCATTGTGACAGTGAGCAAAACAGGCTAATACCCTCATACACTGTTGAAACAAAAATATTAAATACTTAAAGAATTGATTTATTTTTATAATTACATATTTTGAAAACTCTGTAATAAATGTGATGCAACAAAAACATGAACACAACATCGACTAGATTGTTTCTAGTAACAACTCAACAAACTCTCTCTGAAAGGGAGCTTGTGTCCACCAGTTTCTTAAAAAGTTATAAATTTAGAGATTATTTAGTGTATATAAGACAAACTGTATAAAGTTTAATGACAATAGGTCATAATTATAACCTAAGTATTGGAAAGGTTTTGTGAAAAGGGTTTTAATTCTATCAAAATTAAAAGCTGTGTTACCTAACCTGTGGGACTGGCTTGTACACCTAAATGATAAGGAACAATTGTATTTAAGTTACATGGCCACAGCTCAAATGTTTTACACGTTTTGAACCAGTTTAGCTTACAGATTAGTTTTGTAGAAAGGGGCATAACTCTGTAAATACTGAAATGTAGGTTAAAGAACTTGTACAGTAGGACTGTATGAGTGATGAGAAACAACTGTATAAAGTGTCATAAACATAGGTACAGAACTTGGTGATTTACGACCCAAGTTAGGTTGCAGTCTGTTAAAATTTTGTGAAAAGGGGCATAACTCTGTAAAAAGTATAAACTTGGTTATATAACCTGTTGAACTGAATTATTTTAGCACTAATATTTTAGTATAATACATTAAATACTTTTCAAGTTATGACCCAGAATACGAGGTGGGTTCAAGTTTTGTGGAAAGGATCACAACTCTGTCAAAAACTTTAAAACTAGTTTATAGAACCTGTGTGACTAGATTGTATAAGTGTTTATATAATACCAGTAAATGTACTGGAGGCAATCTGGAAGTGTAAGGCAAATCTAAATACAAAAGAAAACGTATCATATTCTGCTTCAGTTGCGTTTGAAATGGGCCCAAACATTATATAAGCCGTTCGTTACCTTCAGTTAAATTATTCATGAAAATATCTGACCTGGAAAGCATTATGCCTCAGCGTGTTTTTGAGTTTAAATCGTTACTATTAATTTGTATGGGTTCATATTGCATGCATGTGTACATATAATTTAATAGTAGTATAATAAGATCACAAAAAATAATTTATAAGCCATAAATCATCATATGAATTGATAGTAATGATTTATTTAAAAGGATTGTAGTGACACAGCCAACCAATTTTTATTATTGAGAGTTTTGAAAAACTTGGAAAAAGAATTATCAAAATCGGAAAATAAACAAAGAAGATATGACCATTTGAAGGTTTTCTAAAACCGACATGGGAGTCACCATTTTGACAAACATAATTTATATCATATATGGCTTATTGGCAAATATCATTTAAAGCAAAGAAAAACACTGAAAATGAATGCAACATCCTTTTAATACTGGCCATATAATGCATGTTAACACTTTAGAATACTTATTTTTCATACCGTTGCTGACTTGCTGTGTTTTTCCCCTATATGTCATTTATAAATATTCCATATATGATAATTTAGAACTGTGATGTCATAGTTCTCAAAATGGCGGCTTCCATATCTGTTTCAAAAGAACCTTCAAATGATCATATCTTCTTTAAATGTTTTCCATCCGATTTTGATAATTCTTTCACCCATGACCAAGTTTTTCAGAACTCTCAATAATAGTGATTGTTTGGTTGTACGCATACATTCTCTTTAACAAAGGTTTTTGAGCTTTCATGATCAAACTAATTCATCAACAATAATTAAATCGGACATTTCTTGGGTACTTGTTTTAATGCATGTCCATATTTAGCAAACATATTTTTCCAGATTGCCTCCAGTCCTTTAAGAACTGAATGTTGTTTAACGGCTCATCAACATATTATGTTATTTACAGCCACCCTAAGAGAGAGGGAAAGGAAACATAGGAATGTGGAAACCTGCCCTACCATTACTAACAAGTAGGTTCCTATGGTCTTTAACGTGATCAGAGGATAAGACTCCCATACACGAGACCACCCTGTTAGCATTCCCATCCAAAGGACATGGCTAAGGGAAATTGCCTTGCCCAAGGAAACACCTAAGAAACCCAGTGGCACCAATGGGGCTTGATCCCTATATAAGAAATGACTTAATAGTTTCATGACTATAGGTCAAATACTTTACAAGAAAAGTTTGACTGCATGTTTAAGTGTGACTTCTGACAACACCTGCATGCCTGCTCAATTTTAAATTCATTCTCTGGATTTATATATAATTTCTTCTAACAATGAGATTATCATGCACATCATGGTTTTAATAATGACATTAAAAAATGTAACATTTTAATTTGAACTGTTTTTAAATCATACACATAGTTTGGCCCATTTTCTTGAACAATTATGCAACAAACAACTAAAACAACTTATATACCTGTCAGATGTATTTTGAGTATGATTCAACATGAATATACATCTTTAGTACACACATGCTATTGGTGGGGCATTATTCAACATGAAACAACACACATGTATGAGGCTGTTAGGTCATGTTTCATGTTGAAACAACATACATACATGATGCTGTTAGACCATGATTCAACATGAAACAACATACATACATGATGCTGTTAGACCATGATTCAACATGAAACAACATACATACATGATGTTGTTAGGGCATGATTCAACATGAAACAACATACATACATGATGTTGTTAGGGCATGATTCAACATGAAACAACATACATACATGATGTTGTTAGGGCATGATTCAACATGAAACAACATACATACATGATGTTGTTAGGGCATGATTCAACATGAAACAACATACATATATGATGTTGTTAGGGCAGCATGATTCAACATGAAACAACATAAATACATGATGTTGTTAGGGCATGATTCAACATGATTATATATAACTTAAGAACATGGCATTGGGACATGATTAAACATGAATACACAACATACACATGACGTTGTTGGAGCATGATTGAATATAGAACTTATTTCTTCCATAATAAAACCATATCTGTCCATGTTCTTGCTGCTGTCCTCCTTTCATAGTGATCTAGCTATCTTTCTCCTTCCACAGTAGCCGCTCAGACAAAGCTCTGAGAATATTGCCTGGCTGCTTCTGGTGCTTGCGTATTAAATCCTCAACCCCTGCCTTCACCTGTTGACAAAAAACATTGGTATTTAGGCATATATAATACAATTCAACATTCCACCGACAAAACATTTTTTTCCCATGCACAAACAATAATATACTTTTACAACTGTTTGTCTTGCATGGCCATATAAATACATATGAAACATTTTTGTTAAAATGATGACACTGTAAATGGATAAATTATATTTAGAGTATTTGAAAAACCAGAATCCTGCAGGTGAGCCTGAAGCAAACCCGTTTATACTGTGTAATCCCATCATAAAACTGTATTTAAGAATTAATCTTTTTGACCCAAATGAAACCCCAATCCACCTCCATGTGCCACCTAGGCACACCTCTGAAGTCGAAATAAACTGTTCAATATTTTTCGTATTTTTATAGATATACTATATAGATGAGTATATACACTATATAGATGAGTATATATACTATAATATAGATGAGTATATATACTAGATAGATGAGTAGATATACTATAAAGATGAGTATACATGTATATACTATACCAATCTTATAAGGTAACACGGCCGATTTTCCTACTATTTTCAATGTAAGCATTGGGTAATATTTACTGATAACAAGAAATATCACTGTAAGTGACAAATGCCCCCGAAGTGACCCTTGACCTCTAAGTATGACCTTGACCTTGGAGCCAAGGACCTGGATTTTGTGCCCGACACAGCGTTTGGTTGTGGAGAGCACTTGTGCTAAGTTATTTGAAAATCCGTCCAGGCATGCAAAAGATATTGACCCGACACAATTTGACCTGTGACCTATAAGTGACCTTGACCTTGGGTCCACAGACCTGGATTTTGTGCATGACACGACATCTTGTTGTGGTGAGCACTTGTGCCAAGTTATTTGAAAATCCGTCTATGAATGCCAGAGTTATTGACCGGACATGATTTGACTTTTGACCTCCAAGTGTGACCTTGATCTTGAAGACTTGGGTGTTGCGCGTGACACATTGTCTTGTTATGGTGATCACTTGTGCCAAGTTATCTAAAAATCCCTGCCTGGGTTGTGACGTTACGGTCCGGCCACGAAATTGCGTACCTGTTTTTTACCTATGAACTGCAAGTGACTTTGACCTTTGAGGTACGGACCTGGGTTTTGCGCGCGACACATCGTCTTGTTATGGTGATCACTTGTGCCAAGTTAATTAAAAATCCATGCAGGGGTTTTGAAAGTACAGTCCGGAAACGAACAGCGGATGTCTGGACAGACGGACGGATGGCAGACAGATGGTGTGATTACTATATGCCCATATAAATATGGGCATAAAAATGTACTATATTAAACTGTATTTCATTTTCACTGTTTTTATTGATTTGAACAGAACGAATTCAATATATAACATGGTTTATAAAAATACTCAATGCTGATTGGCTATTGAGGAATTTTTGAAAAAGCTGTATAAACCTCTGACGTCACGTCCTTCAACCATTAGAAACAATTTTCAACGCCGGAAAACATCCTAAACATTGATTACGTTAGTTTCAGGCAACATTATGCTCAAAAAACAAATTGAACTTGTTCAAATCACAATAAAGCTGTACATTTTCTTCGTTTAGTGCTGAGAGATGGACGTACAATGTAAGTTGTGAGAATATGTTTGTATTATGTTCAATCTCTGGAAAATGTGTGTATAAAATGCATAAAAATCCATATCAGATAAAAAATAAAATATTTCCAGCAGGTTTATATTGTGCGAGATCAAAACCTGGTGGTTGGGACTTGAAACACATCGAAACTGCGGCCTTAGGCCCTTGGTGTTGATGGTCTTCAAATACAGCCCACCAGGTTTTGAACTGGGACAATACAAACCCGCTGGAAATATTTTATTTCTTAAGTAAATCCTATGAAATTCATTTTGTTGATTTTCAATGAAAACTGAAATGCTGGGTTCTGAAATTGGGTAAATGAAAACATTATTTTCTCCTTTCAGAATGTAAGATGAATTCATTTTGCTCAAGTCACACAAAAATATGAACCATTACATAGTCCGAGAATTAACTTTCATACCCCACCCTACACCTTCTTCAAGAAGCAAAAATGGGTTTGGCTGGGGTATGAAATAAACTTAATTTCAGCTTAAAAAGTTTGCATTTGTAAAATTAAAACATTAAATGGGTAAGTTTAAACAGGTTATCGCAATATTTTCAGTTTTTTTTTTTTTTAAAACGTGTTTTATTGTTATTGTCGAAATATTCATTATAAAATCCTGCTAATATAAGCTTTACCATCATTTAATGGAATTAAGGTGGGACCGCGTGATACAAAACTAATTTTTACAAATCAACACTACAAATATAAAGGGGTTGATGCACTATTTTCAAACAAGGTTTATTTAACATGGGTCTGAAAAACTTGAAAAAAGCTGAAAGAATTATCAAAATGCCATGAGCATAAAAGGAGATAATTTTATGACCTATTGAAAATTTGCAAAGAAACATAACTGGAGGCGGCCATCTTGGAACCATGATGTCATCGTGCCTTTTTACCATATATGGCATATGGACAAAATATCTTTTAAAGCAAAGAAAGTCACTGCAAATGAAAAATAAGCACACAATGTATATGTATACATTCTAAATTTGTATATTTATTTTTAATTTTGTATATTTATTTTTAATCAATTTGTAGTGATTTTCTTTGCCTTAAATTTTGTCAATATGCCATATATGGTTAAAAGGCATGATGACGTCATCGTTCCAAGATGGTCACCTCCATTTATGTTTCTTTGCTAATTTTCAATAGGTCATATCTCCTTTATTGTTCATGTCCTTTTGATAATTCTTTCAGCTTTTGTCAAGTTTGAACATAGAAGGAAAATCGGGTGTATTGCTTTATACGTTTTGTTGAGTATATAATTATTATGTCAAGTTTAACAAGAGAAAGGAAATTGACGCAGAAACTGATTTATTTGTATATCTGACTTGGGGTCGACGTGTGACATAGGAGGGAATACAATAATACAGTGAAATCAAATCAGCATAACGTTTCACTGAAAGGAGGGGAAGATATAGTAACAGACGGACAAACGGATGCAATTTTTTAAGTGAGTGTAAATTTATTAATTCTAAATCCTTAGTCTAATATGATGAGATGAAAGATGAACGCCCTGGAGCAGACCCACCAGGTGTAGAGTTCTGCAGCAATTAAGCAACCACAACTATTTTGGTACAAACCTGGGAGGCGAGATCCTCTGGTGTCATACTGCTATCTGGGTATATTGGTGGCCCCATGTATGTTCTACAGTAGTAAAGAATCAATTGTAGTTGTTGAAATATTCAACTGAAGTGAACAACAAATCAATTTAGACCTAAACTACTAGATAGGTGCTCTATGCAGCATATCCAGGAAGTATGACACATGACTATTGTCATTAAAGGCAGAATATGCGTATTAACAACTGAAACAGTTGATATAGCACTCTGAAGTGTTACAACTTTAAATAGAGAATTATGCTAACAAATAAACTGCACAAAATTAAACTTTACACACTATGCCAAATAAATATTTGTGCACTAATTATGCTGTATCCGCTACACGCTGCACCAATGCTAAGGCCAGTTTTTTTTATTAATTGATTTAAGGATTTTTTTTCTAAAAGTTGAGGGTAGGAGGAGGGAAAAAAAATAAAAATAAAATTAAGATGGTGACCAAAAAATGCCATTTTAATATGTTACTGTAGTATTTCATACCTCGACAAAACATAAAAATAACATTCAATTCTTAAATTTTTAACCAACGTTATTTCACAGTTTGAATTAGCACTTTCATACATCATTGTTTTTGCTGCTTTGTTTTTTTAGCATTCCGTGTGGATGATTTTAAGGCTCTGTTGAAGCAGGAGAGGCAGATAGGTCTCACAATACTAAAAGTTTCTCTCAGTTGTCTGACTTCATAAAAAAAATTTAAAGAGTTAAAAAAAAGATCTTTTTTTTTTTTTTTGGTTTCGGCAAAACTTGCAGTCGGCGGGTCCGTAAATCTAAAAATCAAAAAACTCTGGCCTAAGCACAACACAGGAAGTGTGCAGATCCAAATGCTTTATTTATAGCACAGGTAAACACAAGAGTTAAAAAGTCAGCGTGCCTTTAACAAAGCATACTTTTCTAATCAGTTGTTTCTATTAATGGCTGGGTACATTGGGGGGATTTAATGCAAATTTGACAATAATGTTATACACAAATACTTGACACAAAGTCTCTATCATCTCCGTTAAGGTTAACAATAAGCATATTCTGACTTTAAGTATATACATGTACATGTATATGCAAAGTTTGGTGAAGACATGAACAGGTTATAGGGAATGTTAAAATAAAAAATAAAAAAGCTTTTGAACTGAAACTATGACACTACCTGTAACCTTGACATTTACATATTATTGTGGTGATGTGAATATTGTCATAATGTGTGTATATCCAGAGTTTTATTAATAAATAAAACAATTTTCGGGGAATGTAAAGTTTTCGTGACAAAAAAAAAAGACTTTTGTCCTTGTCTGTGACCTTGACCTTTATACAGTGGTCAAGTGAATATTGTCATGAGTATATTTCTAAAGTTGATGAAGTTCAACCTTTGTCAGTTTTTGTAATCAAAAAGTGAGATTTTAATCCAGAATTTGACCTTGACTGTGACCTTAAACTTTATATACTGGTAAGGTCACATGACAACATTTGTATTTCAACAGTTTGATGAAGAAATATAAAGAAATGAAAAAGATATACCCAATGTTAACTTGAGGTAACAACACCTGGCCTTTGAATCCAGAGTATGACCTGGACTTTGAACTGACCTTAAAGGCTTTATATATGTATTTGCATAGTCATTCGTTATTGTCATGGAGTGTATATATTGGAAGTTTGAGAAAAAATATGAAGAAATTAGAAAGTTATAGCAAATGATGCTTTTGTGACACTGTACGCAAGTCACCCAATAATCAGTTGTCTATCATAGACAAAAGACAGCAGAAGTTCATTTGAGGGCTATTCCATAAAACACACCTGGGACCCCAGGAAGGCAATTTAACAGTGTTTTTTTATGTGTTTTGTGAATGCAGCCTGTGCCAATGCCATTGTGAAAAATAGCGGCATTTTTCTAGAAATTGTGAAAAATTATAACAAAAGAGAAATGAACTTTTTTCACTTTTATTTTCACAGTTTAATATCCCTTGGTTTTAAGTGTTTTTTTTGGTAAATACAGACTAGTTTTGAATCCAGCATTAAGACTAGTATCCTTACTGTATTTTTATTTTTTTCAGATTGTGAATTTTTCGGATATAATTGTGAAAAAAGGATACTAATTGGAATTGTGCCGAATTTCGGCCCCAAATTAGGCATAAAAAAACACTGTTTAATAAACATCCCTGTTTATTAAATTTCCAAAATCTGGTTCTATTAACTAAATTTTGCATCTATGGGTGGGTTGTCTATTTCAAAAGTGCCTTTCTCGGGTTCCAAGTATGTTTTAATGGAACTGCCCTGATGCAAAGCAGAGTACTTTGTACAGGATTAAAACATTTCATCAGAACACCATTAAATAATTACAAGATTGACAGCATGTTATGCAGACGTTTCGCATATGCACACATGGTATTGTTGAAATTCTGTGAATATTTATTTCATATTAGGTTTACAGAAAACATATATTACAAATTATTGATAGCATTTAAAACACAAAGCTGTCTCAGAGCCTATAAATATTTTGAACATCCCTCATATATACCCCCAAGTAAATCCATTGTAAATAGAATACTTACATCAGTTTTACTGGAAAGAATCCATAAATGGGCACTATAGGAAGCCTGTACTTCTCATAGACCCAGCGTAGAGCACCTGAAGAGCAATACAAGTAAGCAACGTCAAGTAATACCATTCAACACAGCAGCAACAAAGACTATAACAAATACACACATTTTGTTTTATTATACCTTGTTTCAATCCCCCATGATAAATTCCCATAGACTGCTATTTAATATTTCGTGCTGTCGTACGCTGTTGTAATGTCACACCCTGGACAAGGAGGGCAGCATATCTTTTTTAATGTTACCCGCCCAATCACATCATCTCGGAATCAATGTATTTCTAATGATAACATCTAAGTCACAGCAAGTTTATATTAGATATTGTTTTTTTCCCATGAGCAACACGTTATGCGTAAGGAAATCGACGAACACTTGATTAGAATATGTATTATGTTATTTTTATATTTTTAAAATGTTGATGTAATGTGCAATTAAAGATATGAATAATAGTTGTGTTCACCATAATGTGTTATTTAAATCAAAACTGCTTAAAAATAAACAAAAATATCCTCTTTTTTATAAGAACAAAATGGACCTACAGGTTTCATTTTCTCAAAACAACACTCTTTTTTTCGGTATTATAAAATAAATATTGCATCCCTGTGAGGGTGACAGTGGATATTGTCATATTTATATATTGGTATTTGTATCCTTTATGAACAGTGCTTATTTGAAATGTAGTTCGAACACAATATCTGCTTGATAGATACATTTTTGTCACTATCAAACTTTGTGTATACATTTTATGGTCATGACTAGGAACTGTGTCAATGGGACACAGATGCTTAGCTTTAGTGCAGTCTTAATGACCTCCCTTTATAACGAACATGTTGCTGTCATGTAGCCGTTGGTGTATATGACTGTTATTGTGAAAGAAGTAAACTAACATGATATAAAAAAAGTAGGTCAGCTACACGACTGCTATTGTGCAATAAGTAAATTAACATGATTTAAAAAAATAGGTCAAGGTCAATGTGGATATAAAAGAATAGGTCAAGGTCATTGGCATTGACCTACTTATGGTAGGAACATGTTGCTGTCATGAAGGTGTTAAGTGTGTATGAAGTTTGAAAGCTGTATGACTTTTGATAATTATGTGAGTAATGGAACTAAAACAAAACTTCAATGTAAAACTTGAATTCAAATTAACAATATGTGAAAAGTAGGTCAATGTCATTCATGTCGACCTTCTTTTGGTAGGAACAAGTTACTGTCAGGTATATAAGTATGTACAACATTTGAAAGCTGCATGGCTTTTGGTATCTGAGTAATGTATTTAACCAAAATCTTGAATATAAAACATTTTCATACGGCCGGACAAGGCTAACAATACATGCCCACTCCAATTTCTTGGTGGGCATAAAATAGTAATCTTTGGAAATATAAGTAAAATGTTATCTTACTTCTTCCCCATCCTGGTGTTCTGAAAGACTCTCTCACATTCTTAGTAAACATTGGAATGACTGGCTGAAAATAGTTTGATACCTGTCACTTACAAAAGTGGTCCAAGTTTGAAAGATGTGTGCATTATCAATTAAAAAATAAAATATTTCCAGCGGGTGTATATAATATTGTCCCAGATCAATACATGTTGGACGGGCCTTGAAGGCCATCAATTTGATGTGTTTCAAATCCCAAACACCATGTTTTTGCCTCACAAACCCGCTAGAAATAGATTATTATACACAATTTGCCGAGAGAGTACACAAAATACAAACAAATTCTCACAACTTATATTTTATGCCCATCTCTTAACATCAAACCAGAACAAAATGTGTTAGATTAATATCTGAGCACAATTTTTTTTCGAATAATTTAAAATATTTTAATAGTATAAAATACCAAGATTGGTTAAAAGTTCAAGAAGCATCTGACATCACAAAGTGAATCAGACCCATTAACTATGTCAAGAGATTACAGACATACAGCAGGGGTTCAAACCAAGCACATAGCATGTCTTGAATGACATATTATTATATGGGATTATTATTATATGGGCTGCGTACCTGAACAGTAAAGAATAAGACACATACCTAGATACAGCTCTTATGATACGCGATTCAATATGATTGAAATGGGAATTAAGGAAGTATAAACATGCATAATGCCCTATATAATTGTTATTTACGTTTCATTTGCTCATTCATAAAAAAGTGAATCTTCTGTATATTTTATTACTATTCAGAGTAAAAAGATATTTATCCCAACCATTATACTTACCACCCGAGACTGAATGGCAACTTTAGCAAAACCTGACCTCTTTCCCCACATTACTCTGTAATACTCATCCCCAAACAGAGCTTCCCTCACACCACCTGTAAACATATAGGATTTATTTTCTGAAAAACAAGAGGCCCAAGAGGGCCTGTGGACGCTCTACTGGCTAACATGGCTCTTATAACATCAATGAAGCGAGTGACTGCCATTTACGTTTTTTTGAAAGTTTCGGGCAAAAAACAGCTTTTTGATTAAATCAAGGGCCAAAACTAAAGAATCTGGTAAAGTTTGGTAAAGATCAGATGAAAAAAGAAGGCCTTATCTTATTAACGAGGCAAAATATAGCATTTTCAACTAAATCAAGAGCCATAACTCCTCTGTTACTGGTCCGACTGGTCCAACATTGAGCTAAAAAAAAAAAGAAAAAAATTGAGAAAAAAATATCGATTTTAAAAAAAATAATTAAAAAGTCATAACATCTGGTAAAATTTGGCAAAGATCAAATGCAAAATGTTTGGTAAAGATAGGATGAAAAATGAAGGCCCTATCGTCTTAACGAGGCAAAATATAGCATTTTGAACTAAATCAAGGGCCATAAATCCGCTGTTACTTGTCCGATATGAATGTTTTTCGAACTTGTCCGAACTTTCATTGATATTAACAATCTGATAAAGTTTGGTAAAGATCGGATGAATAATGAAGCCCCTATTGTCTTAACGAGGCAATATATAGCATTTTTTACTAAATCAAGGGCCATAACTCTGCTGTTACTGGTCTGATATGGCTGGTTTTCGAACTTCTTCGAGCTTTCAATGACATTAGCAATCTGATAAAGTTTGAATAATGAAGTCCCTATCGTCTTAATGAGGCAAAATATAGCATTTTTAACTAAATTAAGGACCATAACTCCGCTGTTACTAGTCCGATATGGCTGGTTTTCAAACGTGTCCGAGCTTTCATTGATATTAACAATGTGGTAAAGTTTGGTAAAGATAGGATGAAAACTGAAGGCCCTATCGTCTTGACGAGGCAAAATAGAGCAATATAGCATTTTTAACTAAATCAAGGGCCATAACTCCGCTGTTACTGGTCCGATCTGGCTGGTTTTCGAACTTGTCCGAACTTGTCCGATATTAACAACCTGTTAAAGTTTGGTAAAGATCGGATGAAAAATGAAGGCCCTATCGTCTAAACGAGACAAAAGTTAACGACGGACAGACGACGGACAACTCGCCATCCCATAAGTTCTGCTGGCCCTTGGCCAGTAGAGCTAAAAAGATGATTTGAAAGAGTAACATTTAGCATAAATTTATTTCCTGTACATAGGGTTAAATGAACTTTTGCGCTGAATTTCTAGATTATTTTGTTGTCAAGTTTCATTGAATATTTTAGTTTTCGAATATTTTACCCCACAAATTTAGCCATGTCGAATGAAAAAAATGGGATTTTATTAGATGGCATTAACGCATGCAAAGTCAAATCATCAGTTTGGCTGCATGGCTATCTATGAGCAATAAATAAACAAGCAGCACACTCCAAGCCACAAGCTTCATTATTACACACACTACACCTCATTGTAACCCCACCCACTTCATTATTACACACACTACACCTCATGGTAACCCAACCCACTTCATTCTTACACACACTACACCTCATGGTAACCCCATACGCTTCATTCTTACACACACTACACCTCATGGTAACCCCACCCACTTCATCATTACACACACTACACCTCATGGTAACCCCATACGCTTCATTCTTACACACACTACACTTCATGGTAACCCCATCCACTTCATTCTTACACACACTACACCTCATGGTAACCCCACCCACTTCATTCTTACACACACTACACCTCATGGTAACCCCATACGCTTCATTCTTACACACACTACACCTCATGGTAACCCCACCCACTTCATTCTTACACACACTACACCTCATGGTAACCCCACCCACTTCATTACTACACACACTACACCTCATGGTAACCCCACCCACTTCATTATTACACACACTACACCTCACGGTAACCCCACCCACTTCATTATTACACACACTACACCTCATTGTAACCCCACCCACTTCATTATTACACACACTACACCTCATGGTAACACCACCCACTTCATTATTACACACACTACACCTCATGGTAACCCCACCCACTTCATTCTTACACACACTACACCTCATGGTAACCCCACCCACTTCATTATTACACACACTACACCTCATGGTAACCCCACCCACTTCATTATTACACACACTACACCTCATGGTAACACCACCCACTTCTTTCTTACACACACTACACCTCATGGTAACCCCATACGCTTCATTCTTACACACACTACACCTCATGGTAACCCCACCCACTTCATCATTACACACACTACACCTCATGGTAACCCCATACGCTTCATTCTTACACACACTACACCTCATGGTAACCCCTACCACTTCATCATTACACACACTACACCTCATGGTAACCCAATACGCTTCATTCTTACACACACTACACCTCATGGTAACCCCACCCATTTCATTATTACACACACTACACCTCATGGTAACCACACCCACTTCATCATTACACACACTACACCTCATGGTAACACCACCCATTTCATTCTTACACACACTACACCTCATGGTAACCCCACCCACTTCATTATTACACACACTACACCTCATGGTAACCCCATACGCTTCATTCTTACACACACTACACCTCATGGTAACCCCACCCACTTCATTCTTACACACACTACACCTCATGGTAACCCCACCCACTTCCATATTACACACACTACACCTCATGGTAACCCCACCCACTTCATCATTACACACACTACACCTCATGGTAACCCCACCCACTTCATTATTACACACACTACACCTCATGGTAACCCCACCCACTTCATCATTACACACACTACACCTCATGGTAACACCACCCACTTCATTCTTTCACACACTACACCTCATGGTAACCCCATACGCTTCATTCTTACACACACTACACCTCATGGTAACCCCACCCACTTCATCATTACACACACTACACCTCATGGTAACCCCACCCACTTCATTATTACACACACTACACCTCATGGTAACCCCACCCACTTCATTATTACACACACTACACCTCACGGTAACCCCACCCACTTCATTATTACACACACTACACCTCATTGTAACCCCACCCACTTCATTATTACACACACTACACCTCATGGTAACACCACCCACTTCATTATTACACACACTACACCTCATGGTAACCCCACCCACTTCATTCTTACACACACTACACCTCATGGTAACCCCACCCACTTCATTATTACACACACTACACCTCATGGTAACACCACCCACTTCTTTCTTACACACACTACACCTCATGGTAACCCCATACGCTTCATTCTTACACACACTACACCTCATGGTAACCCCACCCACTTCATCATTACACACACTACACCTCATGGTAACCCCATACGCTTCATTCTTACACACACTACACCTCATGGTAACCCCTACCACTTCATCATTACACACACTACACCTCATTGTAACCCAATACGCTTCATTCTTACACACACTACACCTCATGGTAACCCCACCCATTTCATTATTACACACACTACACCTCATGGTAACCACACCCACTTCATCATTACACACACTACACCTCATGGTAACACCACCCATTTCATTCTAACACACACTACACCTCATGGTAACCCCACCCACTTCCATATTACACAAACTACACCTCATGGTAACCCCACCCACTTCATCATTACACACACTACACCTCATGGTAACCCCACCCACTTCATTATTACACACACTACACCTCATGGTAACCCCACCCACTTCATCATTACACACACTACACCTCATGGTAACACCACTCACTTCATTCTTTCACACACTACACCTCATGGTAACCCCATACGCTTCATTCTTACACACACTACACCTCATGGTAACCCCACCCACTTCATCATTACACACACTACACCTCATGGTAACCCCACCCACTTCATCATTACACACACTACACCTCATGGTAACCCCATACGCTTCATTCTTACACACACTACACCTCATGGTAACCCCACCCACTTCATTATTACACACACTACACCTCATGGTAACACCACCCACTTCATTATTACACACACTACACCTCATGGTAACCCCACCAACTTCATGATTACACACACTAAACCTCATGGTAACCCCACCCACTTTATTATTACACACACTACACCTCATGGTAACCCCACCAACTTCATGATTACACACACTAAACCTCATGGTAACACCACCCACTTCATTATTACACTCACTTAACCTCATGGTAACCCCACCCACTTCATTATTACACACATTACACCTCATGGTAACCCCACCCACTTCATTATTACACACACTAAACCTCATGGTAACCCCACACGATTCATTATAGCAACACACTAAACCTCATGGTAATCCCACCCACTTCATTATTACACACACTAAACCTCATGGTAACCCCACCCACTTCATTATTACACACACTACACCTCATGGTAACCCCACCCACTTCATTCTTACACACACTACACCTCATGGTAACCCCATACGCTTCATTCTTACACACTAAACTTCATGGTAACCCCACCCACTTCATTATTACACACGTTAAACCTCATGGTTACCACACAAGCTTCATTATTACACACACTACACCTCATGTTAACCCCACCCACTGCATTCAGATACCTACCAGGTGCATTATAAGGAATTACAGTCCCCTTTTTTTGTCAAAACGTCCCACGTTATTAGTTTTAGAGTCAAAACGTCCCCTTTTTCTTTCTATTCTGTTTTGATTTTGTGAATTTTCAATTTATTTAATTATAGACATTAACACAATATTTTTTCAATTTAGTTTATTAGCTTCGAAACTGGGTACAGTACGACTTTTACCCGGAACCTTTAATTTAATCTACATTTACATGACTCCTGAAGTTATGTCTGTGGTCTACAGACCAAGAATCACCAAGCCGTAGAACACGACCATATGACGTCCTCTAGTCAAAACGTCCCCCTTTGAAAAAATATTTGACCAATTAAATTACAATAGAAAATCAAGAAATACATTCATTATTTGCCAAATAAAATAGTTTTATTAACTTAACAAACATGTAAAAATATCATAACACAGTTGCTAAAACAAAACAAGCTTAACAATTGCATTTGTTTAATAGGGGACATTTCTGGGGGGACATTTTGACTATTTGAAAATACAGAAAGGGGATGTTTTGACTAATTTTGGGATGTTTTGACCAGGGGACATTTGACTTGGGGAAGTTTTGACTTGACATCCATTACAAGCCCTACAGCCCATGGTAACACAACTAGTTTCATTCTTAGTTTTCTAACACCTACCAGGGGCTATGCCAAGTATATTTCCTTTATTGATAATGTCAGCACAGCTGTGGATGGTCCCTGGGCTCACACAGAATACATCCATTAAAAGTCGCCATCCTATAAAATAGAAATATATTCGGCTTATTGAATTATATCATAAAAATACATGTTTTGCAAATATATCCCTGCTTGTTATGTTCATTATAAAATCTAAGGCATCATTATTTAAATTATTCTGTATGGCAACCAATGCCTATTTAGCCTTCATCTTTCGTCCGACAGCAATTGCATCAACAGCCAGTAATGCTGAATGATGGGACTTTAAAAGCGTGTCCCCTGTCAATGACAATATTATTGTTGAGCTCAGATCACAGGGCTAGACATTAACATGTTTAGTTTATTAGAGCACCGGTCTAGTAGTTGGGTAAATCACTAAACCTGCTCAAAATTTACTAGCCCAATATAATATTCAACAGAAAAGCTATTTTGATTTGAGTTTCCGTTTCTTTTCATGAGTTTTAAATGTATGTTGAAGGTATCTCCACATTTCTTACATATGCAAGGTTATCCAAGCAACAATGCATCTCAATCATGACTTCCCTTAAAAATAAAAATAAAAATAATAGGGAAAACACTCATTTTGACTATTGAGGTAATTGTTAATAATGCCCTATAGACATTTATTGTAATTATGGACCTATCAGGGTATTAAAAGGTTAGTTTAGAAAAGTGCTGTCACTACACCATATACACAATCGATTTATAAAGTTGTTTCTTATTTGAATTTTTTTTGTTCCTAGCCTATCGGACTACCCTGACAAACATTTGGCAGCCTGGCAGCATTTTTACTAGCCTCGGGCTACCGGACAAGTTCTAATTTCGAGCTCTGGATCGACCCTCATGGTGATTTTTTTTCAAGCTTAACGACATTTCACCAAGTCTCCTGAAACAATTAACCAACTATTTATAATCTGCTATACAATAATAGCCACCGTCTGCTTGGTTTGCTTTAGAAAAACAGTAAACTACATTTGGCAATATATTTTGTGACTTAAGTTGGAATAAGGCTGCATGATTTGGAATTCTGTTATTTACAGCCCATCAACCCAGGTCTTTGAGTTGTTATGCATTCAATTACAATGTACATACAGATATACATGTATACAGACAACTGTATTTTATAGACTTTTAATAAGACATGACCTTATGTTATATTATTGCTCTAAAATAACTTGAATTTATACTGTTCATTCTGTTAAAAAACATGCAATCACTGTTCTGTAGGACACTCTTCTTGTTTTTATCCATGACCTTAAGCTGTTAAGATCACTGCGGTGGAATATCTTTGGACAATTGTATTCTCTATGAAGTTTATTATATGGTCGACAATGAATGGTGTTTTGCATCATATTTAGCACATTATACACGTATATTACGGTAGATGCAGACCAACTCATTTTTCCTGGGTAGAACCAGTACTGTATACCTCCCATCTTCCATAAGAATCGACACTTCCTCACTTGACAAGTTGAGCTCCCAGTGGGATTCGCAGCCGAAGTGGTGAGAGGCAAGCAAGTTTTAGGGCAACAAAATAAATTTTAAAGATAGATTTAAATTGTCGTTTTGTAGACTTGCTCCAGATACTGCTTACCTGGAATGCTGAAGAGAAAGTTATCACCGACGGCGTGTATCTGCCGTTGTTTCTCAATGAGACACTTGGCCATCACGTAGTAAAAGTCTATTGGTATTGCCCCGTGATAATATATCAACATAGCCGGTCCAGTGGCCGGCAATCTATCAAAATCAACAATCTCATACCCTGGAATAGTAGATGATACATGTATATCTTATTAAAAGACAGTTCCACTTTTGAACAATATGTATGGCGTTTAATGTTGCAACTATATTCCAGTCATATCATGACAGTATCTACTTGTAGCAGTGAGCTCTATACTCAACTTTATAGTGCTGCCACCCTGGAATACCACGCCCTAGACACGTCATGATACCCCACCCAGTCACATTATATGGACACCGGGCACTACCCTTTATATGCTGAGCATCAAGCAAGGGAGTAACTAGTACTTTTTTATAAAGTATGGTATGACATGGCTGGGGATTGAACCCATGACCTCCTGTGAACCCATGACCTCCTGTGAACCCATGACCTCCTGCATGCGAGGTGGAAACTCTACCGCAGCGGTCACTTACTGACAAACAATTAATTTTAATACTATCAATTAAAATGTTTATACCAGGTAAGGTTTACAGGTAATTCGCTCATATAATTATTTAGAACATTTAAAGTGTTCTTTTTTAAATGTGCTGCTGCTATTTCATTCAAGCATTTGATGAGTAATATTTAATTTTAATACTCTCTTCATTGAATGCTATACATAACAAGAGCACTGCAGGTGGACGTAGATGTTCATCTGTGCAGGGTTCATCAGAAGACAGTTAATTCAAGTTAGGAGGAAATTTATGAGAAAGATGGTGTGCAATAGTGTCTTAAGAATTGAGTTTAACATAAATGTTGAACAGAGAAAATCCATAAAGAAGGTCAAGGTCAGCCAGTGACATACTGAAGTTATCAATGTGTGGTAGGAAGAATGAATGTGTATATACATTAGTGTGTAATAGTCCTTATCTGGCATTGGTTCTGAGTGGGTTTTCCATGTAGGTACAAACATAGTAGGTCTACTTAACTATTAAAAACAAACATTGTGGAATGCTGATTTGCATTTTCCAATTTAAAGTTATCCAGCCATGTTTTGTTTCATGAACATGTTTATGTTTATTTAAATCGTAATCAATACACAACAATAGATATTTACAATTCACACATTGCAATATCTGTGAAAAGCGAGAATAAGATTTTATTTGATGATGTTGAAAACTTTAAACATTTCCCTGTGCCGTCACGCAGTGGTAAAAGTAGTATCTACGTCATGCAAATAATACTTATTTTTACATACAACTTAGTAGCGGTTTTCAATGTATGTTACTTTCTGACTATCAAGAAATGTTCATATGATGTTAAAGAGTTAAATTTGTTAATTGATAATACTACAAAAAAGGTGGCCATTCATCTTTAAGCTGCATGTGCCAAACACTAGCAGTACAAGCTGTTTGTACCTACATCATGTTAAAGTTTTATGAAAGGTGTATAACTCTGCCAATATGTAAGTCAGTTATTGGACATGTGTAATACCATTCCTTTGGTTAAGATGAAAATGTGTGTGAAGTTTCATGAACACAGGTAGCATACTTTTCAAGTTATGGCCAGTTATGCGCTTGGTTAGGTTGCAGGTTAAATTTTACACAAAAATAATACAATTAAACAGGTACCAATATACAATCCTACCATGCCATATCCTGCCCTGAGCTTCCCAGAAAGCCGCCACTGTTTCTTTAGCCCCGTCCCAGAAGTCGTGAACATAGGCGTCTCTCAGTCGGTGTCTGTACTGGTACACTTGGAGGAAAATGGCGCAGCAGTAGATGAACACCAGGATGATCAGCGGCAGCAGGAATGAGATGATCACAGGGTATATGACCCATGCTACCTGTGTATAACATGTACAACAGGTGGTGAAAAAATCGTTCCTCAACCGGGACTCGAACCCAGGGTCTCTAGTTACCATACCAGGGCTCTAACCACTGAGCTATCGAGGACATATGGTTAGGAATCAATTATTCACCCTTTACCTGTACACGGTTACATACACCCCCACCAGACTGAAATTCGTTCCTGAATTTCTGATCATACAGGAGAACCACTGCTGATGTTTCTCTGAATGATCCCGGACAAGCCCCCAAATATAACAGGTGGTGAAAAAATCGTTCCTCAACCGGGACTCAAACCCAGGGTCTCTAGTTTACCATACCAGGGCTCTAACCACTGAGCTATCGAGGACATATGGTTTATAGGAATCGGTTATTCACCATTTACCTGTACCCGGTCACACATGGGTCTCCTATCAGACAGCGGATGATTTGATGCAAGCTGATCTGTATCATCTCCATTAAGGTTGAAAATATACATATTGTGTCTTTAATAGGAGACATAGAAGTGTAAAAGTAGGTCAGGTCAGTCATGATAACCCACTTTAAATTTGATATTGAGGTACAGTCAATTAACTGTTTTTGTTAATATTAGTTTTATCTGAACATATATATGTGATGTGTATATTATAAAGTTTGAAGAGTCTAGGCTATTGATGACTTATAATCAGGGCTAGGTTACCTTAACAATAAACAAGTGTAAAAAGTAGGTCAAAGTTCATCAAGTTGATTTACTTTAGTGTATATATACTAGTACGGATCATTCAAGCAGTAGCCATAACGGCGTATGAAGTTTGAAGAGTTTAGCGCTTTTGATGGAACCTTTGAAATGGAGGTAATGAAAAACCTAAACTGGAATCCATGAATTGTAAAATTTAAGGGTAACGCTATTTGCCCCTTTCAGTATTATTATGCAGGACATAAAAATCATTTTACGCATATTCAACAACAGGTACTTTCATCACAGCTAGCCTCCAGATAAGTTAAAAATAGTTTCAAAGGGTATTTTACCCACTAAATACATATGCAATGCTGATTCTGAATTGTTTAAGGAGTAAATGTTATAGTTGTGTTGATATTTATTCACAAATATGCCATTTTAACACTACGATTGTAAATTACAATGTATCAATATGAGCTTTTTTCCTGTTTTATTTTTAGCTCTACTGGCCAAGGGCCAGCAGAGCTTATGGGATGGTGTGTTGTCCGTCTTCCGTCGTCCGTCCGTCCGTCGTCCGTCCGTTAACTTTTGCTTGTGTACACTCTAGAGGCCACATTTCTGATGCAATCATCATGAAACTTTGTCAGAATGTTTGTCTCAATGAAATCTCGGTCAAGTTCGAAAATGGGTCATGTGGGTTGAAAAACTAGGTCACTAGGTCAAATATTGGAAAAACCTTGTGTACACTCTAAAGGCCATATTTTTGACCCGAGCTTGATGCAACTTTGTCAGAATGTTTGTCTTAATTATATCTTGGTCAAGTTTGAAAATGGGTCACATGGGGTTAAAAACTAGGTCACTAGGTCAAATACTTGAAAAACCTTGTGTACACTCTAGAAGCCGTATTTCTGACCCAATCTTGATGAAACTTTGTCAAAATGTTTGTCTTAATTATATCTTGGTCAAGTTCAAAAATGGGTCACATGGTGTTAAAAACTAGGTCACTAGGTCAAACTTTGGAAAAAACGTGTGTACACTCTAGAGGCCATATTTTTGACCTGATCTTGATGAAACTTTGTCAGAATGTTTGTCTTAATGAAATCTCGGTCAAGTTCAAAAATGGGTCATGTGGGGTCAAAAACTAGGTCACTAGGTCAAATACTTGAAAAAACTTGTGTACACTCTAGAGGTCATATTTGTTACCCAATCTTGATGAAACTTTGTCAAATTGTTTATCTTAATTATATCTTGATCAAGTTCGAAAATGGGTCACATAAAGTTAAAAACTAGGTCACTAGGTCAAATATTGGAAAAACCTTGTGTACACTCTAGAGGCCATATTTTTGACCCGAGCTTGATGCAACTTTGTCAGAATATTTATCTTAATTGTTGGTCTCAATGAAATCTCGGTCAAGTTCGAAAATGGGTCATCTGGGGTCAAAAACTAGGTCACTAGGTCAAATATTGGAAAAACCTTGTGTACACTCTAGAGGCCATATTTTTGACCCGAGCTTGATGCAACTTCGTCAGAATGTTTGTCTTAATTGTATCTTGGTCAAGTTTGAAAATGGGTCACATGGGGTTAAAAACTAGGTCACTAGGTCAAATACTTGAAAAACCTTGTGTACACTCTAGAAGCCGTATTTCTGACCCAATCTTGATGAAACTTTGTCAAAATGTTTGTCTTAATTATATCTTGGTCAAGTTCAAAAATGGGTCACATGGTTTTAAAAACTAGGTCACTAGGTCAAACTTTGGAAAACCGTGTGTACACTCTAGAGGCCATATTTTTGACCCGATCTTGATGAAACTTTGTCAGAATGTTTGTCTCAATGAAATCTCGGTCAAGTTCAAAAATGGGTCATGTGGGGTCAAAAACTAGGTCACTAGGTCAAATACTTGAAAAAACTTGTGTACACTCTAGAGGTCATATTTGTTACCCAATCTTGATGAAATTTTGTCAAATTGTTTATCTTAATTATATCTTGATCAAGTTCGGAAATGGGTCACATGAAGTTAAAAACTAGGTCACTAGGTCCAATATTGGAAAAACCTTGTGTACACTCTTAGAGGCCATATCTTTGACCAGAGCTTGATGCAACTTTGTCAGAATGTTTGTCTTAATTATATCTTGGTCAAGTTTGAAAATGGGTCATCTGGGGTCAAAAACTAGGTCACTAGGTCAAATATTGGAAAAACCTTGTTTACACTCTAGAGGCCATATTTTTGACCCGAGCTTGATGCAACTTTGTCAGAATGTTTGTCTTAATTATATCTTGGTCAAGTTTGAAAATGGGTCACATGGGGTTAAAAACTAGGTCACTAGGTCAAATACTTGAAAAACCTTGTGTACACTCTAGAAGCCGTATTTCTGACCCAATCTTGATGAAACTTTGTCAAAATGTTTGTCTTAATTATATCTTGGTCAAGTTCAAAAATGGGTCACATGGTTTAAAAACTAGGTCAGTAGGTCAAACTTTGGAAAAAACGTGTGTACACTCTAGAGGCCATATTTTTGACCCGATCTTGATGAAACATTGTCAGAATGTTTGTTTCAATGAAATCTCGGTCAAGTTCAAAAATGGGTCATGTGGGGTCAAAAACTAGGTCACTAGGTCAAATACTTGAAAAAACTTGTGTACACTCTAGAGGTCATATTTGTTACCCAATCTTGATGAAATTTTGTCAAATTGTTTATCTTAATTATATCTTGATCAATTTCGGAAATGGGAAATGAAATTAAAAACTAGGTCACTAGGTCAAATATTGGAAAAACCTTGTGTACACCATTAGAGGCCATATTTTTGACCCGAGCTTGATGCAACTTTTGTCAGAATGTTTATCT
Organism: Cyrtodaria siliqua; assembly: GCA_037043455.1. Classification (NCBI taxonomy): domain Eukaryota; kingdom Metazoa; phylum Mollusca; class Bivalvia; order Adapedonta; family Hiatellidae; genus Cyrtodaria; species Cyrtodaria siliqua. The sequence goes on along the minus strand of JAWPHD010009795.1, from coordinate 47,125 downwards.
TATTTGTTCGTCTCAATGAAATCTCGGTCAAGTTCGAAAATGGGTCATCTGGGGTCAAAAACTAGGTCACTAGGTCAAATATTGGAAAAACCTTGTGTACACTCTAGAAGCCGTATTTCTGACCCAATCTTGATGAAACTTTGTCAAAATGTTTGTCTTAATTATATCTTGGTCAAGTTCAAAAATGGGTCACATGGTGTTAAAAACTAGGTCACTAGGTCAAACTTTGGAAAAAACGTGTGTACACTCTAGAGGCCATATTTTTGACCCGATCTTGATGAAACTTTGTCAGAATGTTTGTCTCAATGAAATCTCGGTCAAGTTCAAAAATGGGTCATGTGGGGTCAAAAACTAGGTCACTAGGTCAAATACTTGAAAAAACTTGTGTACACTCTAGAGGTCATATTTGTTACCCAATCTTGATGAAATTTTGTCAAATTGTTTATCTTAATTATATCTTGATCAAGTTCGGAAATGGGTCATATGAAGTTAAAAACTAGGTCACTAGGTCAAATATTGGAAAACCTTGTGTACACTCTAGAGGCCATATTTTTGACCCGAGCTTGATGCAACTTTGTCAGAATATTTATCTTAATTGTTGGTCTCAATGAAATCTCGGTCAAGTTCGAAAATGGGTCATCTGGGGTCAAAAACTAGGTCACTAGGTCAAATATTGGAAAAACCTTGTGTACACTCTAGAGGCCATATTTTTGACCCGAGCTTGATGCAACTTTGTCAGAATGTTTGTCTTAATTATATCTTGGTCAAGTTTGAAAATGGGTCACATGGGGTTAAAAACTAGGTCACTAGGTCAAATATTGGAAAAACCTTGTGTACACTCTTTGTCAAAATGTTTGTCTTAATTATATCTTGGTCAAGTTCAAAAATTGGTCACATGGTGTTAAAAACTAGGTCACTAGGTCAAACTTTGGAAAAACCGTGTGTACACTCTAGAGGCCATATTTTTGACCCGATCTTGATGCAATTTTGTCAGAATATTTGTCTCAATTATAGATTGCTAAAGTTCGAAAATGGGTCACACAGGGTCAAAAACTAGGTCACTAGTACACTCTAGAGGCCATATTTCTGACCCGATCTTGATGAAACTTTGTCGAAATGTTGTCTTAATTATATTTTGGTCAAGTTCGAAAATGGGTCCCATGGGGTCAAAAACTAGGTCACTAGGTCAAATACTTGAAAAACCTTGTGTACACTCTAGACACCATGTAGTACGACTCGATTCATCAATGGTATAACAGCCAGGAGAGCGTTCACAGGCCCTCTTGGGCCTCTTGTTTCAATGCTGATTTCCTAAATTTCAATGCTGAAATACCCACCAAAATTGCTTATGTGGACCTTATCTGTATCTGGACCTTATCTGACTTTTATTGTCAGTGTTACATAAATTTACATATTTTACCGGCAAATGTACATCATATAAATAGACCGAATGAGGTGTATTGATCCATTGTAAATGCTATAGAAGAAGACAATTCTGTTACTCATAAGTATTTTTCGTGCCTACTTTAAAATAAGTCATTACTATTTGACTAAATTTCTTGGCTAGGTTTAGGTAATTTTACTCCATATGATTCGATTACCATACATGTCTCATAGTCATGCTCTGTATAACAGTCAAAAATACATACCCATTTCAGGTATTCGAAGTCCAGCCTCTCGATCTGCATCCAGATGAATGTGACGGTGCTCGACGCCATGTTCCACATCCTGGTCAGCTACACAGAAAACATTCACACTGGTTCAATGCACAGATCACTGCATAAGTATCACTGCACAAGTTGGCAATGCATGGATCACCAGTGACGTATCTGTCCTTTCGCAGATACTCTTACACAGATACTGAAAATAAAAAAAATATGCAACATATTACTGGTAACCTGGTAACTCTTTCAAAGCAATAATCAATTTCTATTAAGACAGCGTCTGGTTTGTTTTCTTATTGATCATCATTTATTATTAATGTGTGTTCACTGAGTTTTGTCAGTGTCTTCTTGGACAAACTTTCCCTTTAAGTAGAAGCGTTGTCTGTCAGATGGGAACTTTAACAGGGCGATCCCATTTAACATCAGGGGCACTGACGCCAGTATGCATTATTGCTAAGTATGCAGGTGTGTAAACATTGTCAGTCAAAACAATTAAAAAAGTCCAAAATGCTATAGAAACTGTGCATGGGAGGAGGGTATAAGTGAAAATATTTAGAGTCGTGAGAATCCTGAGAAACACCAGTAGTCTTGTTCCTGTAAGGCCTAACAAAAAAATATGTGTGTTTCCGGTTTCCTGACCGACCCTACTTTTTCACCGCCGACCCTAAATATTTTAGCAAAAAAAAAAAAAAAAAAGGAAATATTACAATCAAACAACAAATATTTTTATTCAAATGATAATTTTATTAGCCAGAGTTGTTAAGCATCTAATCTGGCTCCAAACTGTTTGCAAAGGTTATCAAGAAGTTGCCTTAGTACAAAAATGGCATAATATATGCGAACAATATATACAAAAAAAATATCTAAAAAAACAACTTTTTCCTACCTACCTACCCTAACTTTTTGACAGGGTGAAACCAGAAACACACATATTTTTTTTTTAGGCCTAATAGTAAGACATTCAGTGCTGGACTGCCGAATGCTTATGGAGCCTATTTCAGTGAAGTGGAATTGTATGTGTTACCGGGCCTTTAACAAGTGGTTCAAGGGAGACGACTACTGTAGTTCATTGTAGTAGGTGTACTCATAATTACTACCCCCAAAATGAGAATATGGAGGGATCGGTGCAAGACATGTTTAACCCATATGTACATCAAGTCAATTTGGGAGTGTCTTGCACAGGCCTTGATCAATTCTTGTGTATCATTTATAACAGTCTATTAAATCATTTTAGAATTATTTTATTATTAGAATTTTGTGTTTCTGAGTTTCAAGAACCTCCGACATTACTCGATGTCCAGTAAAACCTCAGTGTGTTCTGAGAATGTAATGAGCTTTAAATTAACTGGTTTCATTGGTCCAATTTTTATCACTGAACCAATCAGAATACTTCATTCATATTTTCATTTGGATGTTTCTATCATGACATCACTTTATGGGTATTATGACATCACACCCTGGTATTATGACATCACGTCATGCTATTGTGATGCAACTTAGTGTGTTCTCAGAACTGAATGAGCCTTTTAATTGCTGTAAGAAACAGATTCAGAGACTGTTCGTATCACTCATTGAGTAATGAGTTTCTTGAAACCAAGAATCACAAAATTCTAAAAATAAAATAATTCTAAAATGATTTAATAGACTGTTTTATAATGATACATTACAACAGTGATTTTTTACATTTTCATTTCAATGAGTCCCTTTCCAGAATTTCTGAAAAATCTATGAGTCCTTCAATGTAAGAATCAAGATTTTCAAATTTTAAAGGGACACTGTCCGTAAGTAAGCAAATATTGAGCATAACCAAATAACTGGCTGACTTTTATTCAGTGAAATGTATACATGAAAATATGACGATAGACCCTAAGAAGTATGTAAGAATACATTTGCGAGTTTGAAAAAAAAAAGTTTTAATTATTATATGTAAATAAAGTGGGACCCATAATATTTACCTTTTCTGAGATCATGTGATTTCCATTAGCGCATTAGGTTTTCACCACAGTATGTATTCCGAAATATGTATAGCCCGCTTAGCTCAGACGGGAGCGTTGTCAACCACTACTTTCACGCTCATTATTATTACGGCGAGTGTAATTTTAGTTTGGGCTGCGAGTTCAAACGCGCAAAGCGGATTTACTTTTTTGGTACCGCGATTGAATTCCGTTAAACAATCTTGCTTTTAATTAGTAAATATTCAATAATGTTTAGTGTGTAATGTTTGCGAACAAAATTATTGTGTGTTTTATAAGCTAAGAGTTACGGACAGTGTCCCTTTAATGAGTCCTGGCCAAATTGTATGAGTATATGATGTGGGATGCGCAGCAAAATGATTCACTGTTACAATCTGCTGTTTTTACTTATATGTAAGCCGTATGTTATATCTTAATTGCTATAATATGATTTGATTTCCCGTTTGTTCATTGTCGACTCATGTTCAGATTGTTATATTACGACAATAAAATATGCTATTCTATTCTAATTATGTCCCTTATTACACAGGTATATAACTGGCTATGTTACTGAGTAATAACTGTAAAAGTTATCATGAGGTCAATGTATTATTTATATTGTACACGTTGGTCATGTATGTCTTGACAAACTGGTTAATGTACTAATATAGCTTGGTTGGCAGGAGTGAGTGAGTGAAAACTAACTTAGGTCCCCTACTAACACTGCATGGCATGATAACTCTAACTAGCTCAGTCTTTGCCTACCTCTTCTAACATGTCTAAGAGAAACACCATATTTCAGTACAGGGATGCATTAAAATATGTTTATTGTAATATTTAGACTTGTGAAGGACTGATTGAGAAGTTGATTCTTGGTATATATTTGGTTGCAGAACCTAAATATGGATTTGTCTGGTGAGTTCCCGACTGTTAAAGTGTTTGGTATAATTCATAATTTTGCATTGCTAAAATGTTGAGATTTGACCTTATTTTCACCATGGATATAAATAATCTGGATTCGAAACTGCCTTAAAGCCCCATGCTAATTATAGATTTATCCACCGAATGGCAAATAAGCTGGTTCCCCGAATACTTTGCGGTAAACAACTGGGTACCAGTCGGTTCCCCGATTAGTATACGGTATGCAAGAGGGTACCAGTTATATGGCAAATAAATGGCATTCATTTTTAAAATGTAAAATGTGTATATTTTTTTAAATCAAACTCCTCCTTTTTTTACGGCAGTTAAGTTGAAAATGATAAATTGTTTGAAATGGCATTGCTGTGTAGATTTGATGTAGATGACTTGCAAATATATGCTAGCCTTACATAAAAAATGAACAAAGGGATAATGTACATTAGTTTATAATAATAAATTGTACAACACTAAAAGACCAATTTGTTTTTAGAACGTTCACATCACTGTTGCAGTTCACATACGATCAAATGAAAGGATATTTTGTTATTAAGTTTGAAACTAGAATTATATCATCTTTAAATGATCCATCTAACTTATGTACTATTCTCAAAACAAATCTATTAGCAACAATATGTATATTATCTTTTCTTACATTAATTTGATCAATTCGTAAGACGGTGTGTAACGCGCATTCGCGAAAAAAACTTACCTTTACGCGCAAGTATTAATGGGTAAATTATTATTCGGCGGATAAATTGGATTTAAGACTTGTTTCGAATCCAGAGTTTTTCACTAGGTGATAAAAGTTGTGTTACTCAGGCTAAGGTTTTTATCCTTAGGTTCTATATTAAAATAAAAATCTTTGGCAGAGTAAAAAGATGATAATTTTCAAGATTTGATTTTGAAAGATACATATTTTGAATCAATTTGCATAAATGTGTATGAAATATGCAATGTTTCGAAATAATCACACTGTAAATACCCAACAGTAAACTAGTTGAACATCAAGGATAAAGACCGAGTTTATCACCTACCCGAATTTAGAGGTGTCTCAAATTTCTGCTCACTGATTGGTCAGTTTATCAATGATGCTTTGTCAAAATTATGAATAGTGAAATTGCCAAGTTTGGCTTATGGGGTCATTGTTGTATCGGGTACTACAGAAAGGTACCCGGGGTACATTTATGTACGTATACAGAAACATACCCGAAAATCTTTGAATTCCAGAACGGCTCCCAAATGTACAGAAACGTACCCGGACAAACAAGATCTCATTGGCAAAATTGAAACAATTTAGAACTTGATAAAACAACTAGGCCCTTAAGTCGAACTTGCCCCTGACTCGGACAGTTATTGATGGTTGAATATCTTTCTCAACTGGAAAAGGTCAATAACTGTTACTATGAAAGGGAGGCAATCCAATGATTTCTTTCATTCAAAATGATAAGAATTACCCCAAATCTATTGATTTCTCCAGCTACCTTTATAGTCCGACTCAAGGGCAATTACATGTTTGACTTTAGGGCATGTCTAAATATTTCTGCCCTAAAGACGAACACTGAAGTCAGGAGCCAATACCCGAACATTTTACACAAGAAGACATCTAAAATATGTAATTTGTGTAAGGACATTTATATACACACATGAAGAAAAATAAGGACAATTTCTTCATTTGAGCTTATGGCAACATCGAAGCCATTTTTATGACCCACTACTGAAGTTGCAAAAAATGTCCGACTCAAGGGCGAATTTTGGTGAGTGCGAAAAGTATGAGGTAATCCCCGCAAAAACGCTGGTACCGCTAAACAGTTGACATGGAATGATACATTAAACACTGAGGAAGAAACCAGATGGTTTCAGCAAGCGGGGAGCATGAACATAAATAGACAGAGGTGCCGAAAACCAATAACCTGTCCCACTCAGGGGCGAGTTACCCTACTTAAACAATATTGTTTATCATTAACTATTGCCCTCGTTCATAAAAACATATTTAGGCTGCCATAGTTAGTAATAAAATACAGAACGTATTGTCGTAAAACCAGAAGTTGTAAATCATCAACCCCGCGCAAAAAAGTAAACAAATATGCAGCTCGTCATTCAAGAAGAGTTGGTCAAATATTTAGACCAACTGCATTCCTTTAGGGCGGAGGCAACAGCGAGCAGCTTTTAAAAAGTGAATCGATTAAACTGTGTAACCATGAAAGTTTCGATTCCGTGAAGTATTACAGTACGCGTTACGGACGCGTTTTACGACATACATTGTATTTTGTCTCGGGTACATTTATGTATATTTGGGGGCCTTTCTGGATTTTGATGATTTTCGGGTACATTTCTGTATACATAAATGTACCCCGGGTGTCTTTATGTAGTACCCGGTATGACAATGACCCCATCAGCCAAAGTTTGTAGATAAATTCATAATGTATTTCTGTAATGGCTGCAATGTCATTCATGTAATTCCAAAATATGTTTGTTAAATGTGATGTTTGTATATATATATATATTGCAGGCTTTATATTACCCGTATATAAAGAACGCTAAGTCATGGATTGGTGTTGTTGAGATTACCCCCATAAGACCATGGTTACAGATGTAAGCGGGTACTGGTATATATTCAGAGATCTAAGAATAGTTTATTGTAACATATAAATGATGAAATGTAGTGCATCAAATACATGTCTACGAACCAGGGCTTTTTTCCACAAAATTGGGAAGAGGCCCAGGCCTGTCCATTTTGGGAAAAAAGAACGCGCTTATTTCTATTTTGGGAAAAATACAAGATTTCATAAATTAAGTAAATATGACATTAATATACTTTATTTATATTGTCATCCATTATTTACCATAATTATTAACTTTTCCAAGTCGGAATTTACTTAGCCGACAAAAACACATTGCAGAATTCATGCTTTTTCTCAAATTCTGAGAGACTGCTGTTTTCCGATTGCGAACTATTTCTGCCACAGTTGGGAAAAAACAGTCCAATTTTCAGTTGGGAAGAGGCCCGTTACAGGCCTCTGTTATATAAGGTAAAAAAGCCCTGCGAACGGCAAGACGGTTTTTGATACATGCCGTCCTCCATCTAGGGTGCATCTATAAACGTTCGTATGTAAAAAACAACAACACCCAAATACATCAAATAAATGAGACTAACTCAAATGATACATTACTCAATATCAGGATCCTTCAAATATACATCTAGTAGTACTAGTAGTAGTAGTATAAAGTGATTTTCCAAACATGTCCTCTCGATAACTCTGTTGGTCGAGCAATAACATGGTTCGATGGAGGCTTTGTTTCAGTCCAACTTCAAGGCAAGATTTGCTTACAACCTGTTACTTGCTCCCAACATAAGAAAAACAACAACAACAACAACATAGTCACAAACATATCCGAAATTTAGATGCATCCGAATTGTGTGCATTTTCAGTGGGAGAAAAACGAACTTGAATGAGCATTTTTTAATTAAAATGTTGAAACGAAATGTGTTGAATCAGTAAACAAAACTATTTCTTGTTTAAATAGTAATAAATTATGCTGTAAACCTTGAAAAAGAGCATGCGATTTCACTTTTCCAAATGAGTGAAGAGTCCCAAAGAACGATAACTCAAACGGCAGAAAAGACAAGGACAAAATCGTTTTGTTTTTTTACGTAAATAAACAGGAAAAATGGGATCGTGGCAGTTAGAAGTATTCAAAGTAAGATTAAATAAATAAACTATCACTTATCTGTCCGATCCGTGTTAAACAATGCAACATATTTAAGTTATTATTAGATAGATCTACGCTCTAAAAGTTAAAACATCACAACTGACACAACTTTTTAAGTTTTACATAACAGCGGGTGAGGTAATTATATCAAGATTTTTATTGTTGGCCAAGGCTGTAGACAGGACTGCTAGCCTAATAAATTGGCTCCTATGCAGTTTTTTTTTTATTATTCTGACGTTCTATGTAACTGCATATTATATATGTTGATGCTCGCCAATACGAAAAATTTCAAAAGAGCATTAAACGTGTATTTTAACAAACTAACAGGACTGCATTCTGTAAATTCAGTGGCTATTATATTTATTTGTTAATAAGTGTTGATCTAGTTGGTATCAAATGAAATGTCAATCTCATTAAAATCAGACCCTTTATCACACTACGATACTTTACACTATCGTCTTCCTATCTGTTTTCGACCACCATTTGATTTCGATCGACGGCGGAAATTACGTCTGAGCACGTTTATTATTCAAATTTCGTCATCATTTTTTCTGATCGTCTGCTAAATGAATAGTTTTAAACAACAACAGAAAACACTTGCAAATAAGTTTTTTCCATATGCTTGCCATCTTCGGGATTGTTAAAATTCTGTACTGTTGATTTTTATGAATATTGAGTTCTGCTCAACCCAGGGCTGGAGGGCGTGAGTAGTAGCTAGCATAGGCCACTAACGCTCATGAATAGTCTCAATCATTCAAACCGAGATTGCAATATTTCGTATGTGTCGTGCTCGGGCGTTTCCAAAGGTCCATTATTGTACTCTTTTTTTTCAAGGCTACGGATGTTGTTTTGGTCAGTTTTTACATAGCTTCTTGCACACATATGTTACCCCCCCCCCCACTGCCTCTCGCAAACCCCCACCCCTCCACCCCCACTCAAAACTCACACACACACAACTAATCCGAGCCTTCTCTGACCTTACCAGCCCTTTTTACGATTTTTGATATTTCATCTGGCTGTGCTTAACACACACCCATCCACGCACGCACGCAAGCACACACACACACTTTTTTGGCCTCAGTTCTGACAAGTTCGAAAATCAGATGATGAATAGTATTTTACAAACTTTTCCATGTGAACTTGAAGCAGGGACAGAGAAAATTAGGAAATCCTAAATTTAGCGTGTTAGCGTAAATATTTTGGGACAAAACTTTCAGGGTTTTAATTTAGATTTATTCAACAGATTAATTCCATTTTTATGTTATGTTCCCAAAGAAAGGCATAAAGTAATTGCACCATCAGCTAATTTTTAAGTTCGTCTGTCTGAAATGACCGTGTCTCAGCCATAACAATGAGAAGGTATGTCACACAAGAATCGGGTCCATACCTCAAAGATCAAGGTCACGCATGGAGGTCAAAGGTTAAATGAGTCAAAATCATGTCTCAGCCATGACTTTTAAAGTACGGAATTATATCTAAGGGAATTTCATGGAACTTCACACAAACGTTAATTTTACTTGAGCAATATAATTATGAATTAAAATGTGTAAAGAGTCATTTTAAAACCCTGTAACACTGATAATTTAGTGCAGATTACAATTCTAAATAACACTAAAAATATAAATGTATTTGTGTTGCAGATGTCCTTGTACATGATCTTTCCTCTTGGAGTATGGTATGGCTTCAATACAGATTACTACCAAAAGCACTACTTTCACCCATTCCTGAAGGTAAGTTTTATATACATGTAGTTAAATATTCAAGTCAGTTATTCTTTGATGGGAATGTTAGACAAACTCATAATACGCTTTTTAAACTGCAGTTTACGACATTGTTCCCAGTGATGCTGAAATGTTAATGTTAATTTTGCAAAAGGTTAAAGCCCTTTTATGTTTGAATTTTACTTTAAATGATTTGTAGACTTGTATGTCTCAACTATTTCCAGAAATTTTATGTGGTGGTTTGCTATGATGCCGAGATGTATTGAATGTTGTTTAACGGCTCATCAACACAGTATAAGTTATTTAGAGCTGCCCGGAGAGAGGGGAAGAATACATAGGAATCCGTGCCCTACTCTTATTATCGAATAGATTCCCATGGTTCTTTAACGTGCTCGGAGGATAGACCGATACACGGGACCGCCCGGTTTACAACCCCATCCAACGGAAGATGCCGAGATGTAAAAAGTTAAAGTGTTTTACTGGATTGAGTTATGACCCTTTTTAGCTTACCTGAGCCAAAGGCTCAAAGTAAGATTTTGTGACTGCTTTTGTCTCCACCTGTAGAAGCCCATTGTCTGATAAATTTTGATCAGATGACTTCTTCTCATTAAACCGCTTTGAAGATTTTTACCAAACTTTACATGCCATTGGATGGTCCATAGGTCAGTAGCGTTAATGTCTGTCAAAATTAGGACAACGCAACATCCAAGATTGCTGCCGGCCGGCGATGCCGTTTTTGTAATGATAGAAACCATAACAAGTCGTCTTCTGAAGAACCATACTAAAGAGATTTCGACAGTTATCTAGGAAAATCATAGAGTTGTCTAGGAAATCATGAATGAATGGTGTTTTACGGCACGTCGACACATAAATAGGCCATATTGTGTGCAAAAACTGATGAAAGATGAAGAAATGAAGTATTAATTAAAAACTAATGTAAAAAAATAAAGATAAAACTATTTACAAATAAGGGATGATATGATAGTAAACTATGTATATAATATGTAAATCAACAAATGCCTGTCAAACTACAACAGCCAGAGGTCTGTTATTGCATGTATCTTAAGCTTTATACAGTCAAATTTTTACTCTTTTCAGCACAAATATTTGTAACGTGACTGAAATCTGCTTGAATAAAAACAACATTATTGACATTGAAATGCTTAATATGATTAATATTTTCCTTCTTATAGGTTCAGAGGCCAGATGTTTACAAGGCGTTGTATGTATCAGTGAGTATCTTTATGAGTTAAAAAAAAGCTTGTATACTACTCCTTCCAGGTTTTAAAGCTCACCTTTGCTCAGAGGTGAGCTATTGGGATCACTCTTCATCCGTCGTCCATCATTATACCCCCTGTGGGATTAAAGAGACACCGACTGTTGGTCTATCAGTCTGTTCAAAATCTTCTCCGCGCTATTTCTCTATAGCCCATTGACATGATTGATGGATTTTCAAGAAAAATTCTGAGAAGCATCAGTATGAAGTGGAGATGTGCATACTTTTGTTTCGTTCCGGTTCGATGATTTTTGACAGAGTTTCTGAGCTTTGAATATTTTCACACAAAAATATTTCTTCATATAATTTCAAGAAACTATATGAAAAACATCAGTATGAAGCGGAAATGTGCATATCATTTTTGGGTTCCAGTTCAGTGATTTTTGATGGAGTTCTGGCACCTTGAATACTTTCAGAAAAATCTTTTTCATGCTATTTCTCCTTTTAATATGGATTTCACCAAACTTTGTGAGAAGCATCAGTATGAAGTGGAGATGTGCATATCATCTTTTTGGTTCCAGTTCAATTGTTTCTGATGGCGTTCTGGCCCCTAGAATAATTATAAATTTCACATAGATGATCCTTAGGTCAATGGTTTGCAAATGTGTAAAAATTAGATGAAATTTGGCCCCACCCCATGGGTCATGTGTTTACACAGATTATTTTCCCACTAATTACCAAGTTAATTTAAAATTAATGTTGACCCTGAGGTCAAATTTTAGCATGCAAGGGGCTCGAGGGTACTAATTCAAAATAGAGTTATACCGGAAAGTCTTTAAAAAAACTTACGAACATACCACACCTCTTTTGCCTGTCCCACTTTTGTTACTGTGGCAAGTGTTTACATTGGACAAAAGTCTGAGTGATTCAGGGCCATTTGGCACTCTTGTTGCATATAGTATTGCATTGAACTTCACACATAACATCACTACAGACTCAAGATTTGCATATTGTAACAAATTTTGCCTGCAACTTTCTTTAACTAGAGTTGAACTTTCAATTTCTATCGAAATAAACTTGTGCGCTCAACTATTCCTGTGCTTTGTGCAGGCATGGATTTATATGTACAAATCCATGGTGCAGGTAATAAAATAAAATTGTGTGCTCAACTATTGCTAAAGATTAGTGCAGATTGTACATCTACCCTATAATAACTGAAGATACTAATAACTGAAGATGTATGTAACTATAACAAATGTGTAGGAATATACTTCTTGTCATGATGAACTGGCAGTGAAATTTTATTTGTAATGTTATCGGTCAGAGCTTATGGAAAGGCGAGTTGTCCATCGTTGTCCGTTAACTTTTGCCTTGTGAACACGATAGGGCCTTCATTATTACATGGATCTTACCAAACTTTATCAGGGTCTTTATATCAATGACAGCTTCAACAAAAATGCAAAAAACAGCCAGATCGGATCAGTAACACCAGAGTTATGGCCCTTGATTTGCTGAAAAATACCATTTTCTGCCATTTGAACACTCTAGCAGCTTGATATATTATTTGATCTTTACCAAACTTGCACAAATTGTTAATATCAATAAAAGCACAGACAAGTTTGAAAATCAGCCAGATTGGATCAGTAACACCAGAGTTATGGCCCTTGCTGAAAAATGCCAATTTCTGCTTTGTGAACACTCTAGCAACTTTATTATTATTTGATCTTTACCAAACTTTGTCAGTGTCTTTATATCAATGAAAGCTCGGACAATTTTGACAGCCAGCAAGATCGGATAAGTAACACCAGAGTTATAGCCCTTGTTTTGCTGGAAAAAACAACATATTTTGCCTTGTGATCATTTTAACACCTTCATTTATTATTCAATCTTTACCCAGTTTTGCCAGATTGTTACTATCAATGAAGGTCGGACATGTTCGAAAACCAGCTGGATTGAACCAGTAACACCAGACTTATGGCCCTTGATTTTTCTTAAATATGCAGTATGTCATATTGGGAAACTGGGGTCCTGGGTTGAAGTCCGACTGGGGGCTAACTTTCTTTTTTCAATGGGGGTGCAAAATCGCAAAAGAAATGCGTATCTTTTCCAAATATGTATGGATTTGATTCTAATGGTGTATGGTCATTTAAGGACTCAAGGCACAACATATACAAAAAGGGTTTTGTCCTTCTGCCTATAGGAGCCTCTCATTTAGGAAGCTTGCAGTATTACATAGTTTCGGCCTTGTGTCGCTAATTACTTCTATACCCTTTGAGATTTTGGCTCTGGCCGATGGGGCCCCTAGTGGTGAAATTAGGCAAAAAATCACCAAATTTACAATTCTGGTTTGTTATAATCATTTAAGGACTTGAGGCACCACATATATAAAACCGGTTTTGACCTCCTGCATAAAGGGGCCCCTCTACAGGAGTACAACTTGCATTAATTTACTAGAACAGAGTTTCTTTCTAAATGACTTGTAACCCTTCAAGTTCATTTGTGGTGTATTTGTGTAGATGCTAATAAGTTTTCATATTTTGACTACATCTGATAGGGGATAGTCGAGTCCTGATCCCACCTAAGCTTGTTTGACTGTTTACCCTATTATTGATTGATTGGTTAATTGATTTGTTGACTGATGATTGATTGATTGATCGACCAACCGATTGAATGTTTGATTGACCTGTTCTTATTCTTTTTTCAGGATGATGATGATGAGCGTGCTGAATAATTGAAAGAAGTCTACATTCGTTGTTGTCATCGACTTTTACTATAGGGGCGACAGGGGATTGGTTGTGGGGTGGGGGAGGCACTGAGGATGGTGGGCAAACAGAAACAGTATCTCTTAAGCTGCTCCTCTTCCCCAATTATTGACTGTGTACAGTAAAAAAAATCGAAAATCATAAATATGCATATATGGAATGCTGCTAAAAGAATAGTTTACAATAAAATACAAGAATTTTTGAGAGGTTATCAAAGGCTTCCGGCCCACCAGAGGTGACGAGGTATATTAGTATTTATCATGCAGATATGCACTTTTCTGCCTTATAAAGGGGTGACCTATTAAATTTTGCTTTAATTAGGCACTGGCCAATAAAGCAAATCAATGCAGAATCCCTCCGATGCATGTTGTTCTTGAATCAGTTTCTATGTTTTCATGGCATGGATAATTGTTTTTTATCATTGATAAGTGTGACTTATATGTCAAAATGTTTGTGTGTCATCATTGATAACTGTAATATATCAAAATATTCATGTGTTATCAATGGTACGTAATTGTTATATATATATATATAAATGTCAAAATGTTTTATTTACATGTATATGAAAACGCTATGTTTCATTGATGGATGAAAGGTTTGCTAGTTATCATTTTAATGTACGGTAGGGAGAAAAAAGCTCTTACATAATTGGCTGTTCTAAATCTGATTTGATTGTCATTTTTAAGTAGGTAATTGAATATCCTTTATTTGTTTGCGAGCCCCGTGTGGTTGCCGGGGTAGAATACAACCACTGCTGGAGGCAGAGGGGTAGGACCCCCCCACAACATGATCATTTTATCATCCTCATTCAAGGTCTACTTCATGACACCGCATATACAAATGTGGAAACGCGCCAATTCTGCAGTTCTGCAGGTTAGAAGGTTCTAGGCCCATTCTCCATATTTTATCTAGATGTAAATGGAGGATGAGCCTGGCATGTTCATCCCTGTTTGGCCCCATATAACCTTTCTTGTGTTGTTGCACCGTAAAAGCCCCAATTCAATTCAATCCAGTTATCGGGTGTAGAATAGGACCACTGTAAATCACGCTAGAGGCAGAAGGATTTGACCCATGCCCCCCATATGTTTATTTTGTCATACTCATTAAAGGTCTTTATCATAACCTTGCTGTGTAAACGTGGGAACCTGGCTCCATCGTAAATGGAGTGTCTACTTTAGAATTTGCAGCAGCTCTGCAGTTCAGCAGGTTAGAAGGTTCATTCTCCATTCTCTCGTGTTTGTGCATCATAAAACCCAATTCAATTCAGTTTTGTTGTGAGTTCATATTGATGATACTGATGTTCAAAATGTGATTGTATAATTATAAATATTTATGTTAAAGGGACTGGAGGCAATCTGGAAGCAATCCAAACACGAATACAAGCATCGTAATGAGTTGCCGATTCAGTGTATATATGCACTAAACTAGAATCCATTATCCGTACAATATAAATATTGTTAATGAAATAGTTTAGTTTAGTAAACGATATCTTGGCTAGTTTCGTTGTATAAATTATTAATAGTAATTCATATGATGCCTTAAGGCTCTTACAAATTCTTGTTTTGTGATATTCATATAAATTATGTCATAGACTAGTAATAGTATGTATATGGTTGCAATCTCCACCCAGAGTACACTCGTTCCTCATTTGACTCAACGTCAAAGGAAGTAGAGCGAACGGTTAGATCACGTGATTATTCAAAAAAGTTATGACGATGTTTTAAATAAAAAAAATTGCCTGATCTGCAAAGATAAAATATAGACCTATATGAAATAATTAAAAAAATTATTTCCATGAGTTAATTTTTTTGAGTCATTTTCTGCTATCGAGCCTTGGTTTGAAATGTTTACATATGCGTTTCAATTCAGGAGACCTAACTATGTATTACTTTTGTAGTAAAATAGTCCCGATTAAAACTAAATTGTTTTCATGCATTATTTCAAATCTTGCAACATCTAATTTGCAGATATTCTGAAAATTATATATACGCAAGAAATAAATAGGTTTCAGGCAAACATATTCCAATTTAACAGGTTTTACCAAAATCTTGTAATTTAGTAGTTAGCAGAGATATATGTGAGTGCAAGGAACGATAACTCTGCATGGAGATTGATAAAGTTGTTAGCAATATAATCCCCATTTAAATTAATATTTATGTTTTAGCAAGAAAACGCAGCTGAGTTGTCGAGCTTTCCAGACCAAACATTTTCATTAGCAATAATTAACCACTTAAATTTGGATGCATATGAAACTGGAGCACATTATGAAAGTTTTCAATTGTATTTGGATTGACACCAATCGCTTTTCCAGATTGCCTTCAGTCTATTTAAAGAGTTGTTTTTAATAAAATTAATTAAATGTTCAAATGAGTTTTATTCTATGTTATTCTAGCCCTGCAATCATTAGTATGTGTTCGGGTACCAGTAGACTAAGTACTGCATACTGGAAACCAGTCTTCTTGTCCTCAAACACATTAGGTTGACCGGAAAAATAAGTTGAAAACTGAATGCCGAAGCAGTGTAGCTGGTATAATTTTTATGTAGGGCGCACCTTTTAAAATTATTTATTTGATGGGGAAAATCTATATAAATCTACAGTATTATATGTCTAACCATGTTGTAGAGTACACTCTAAAAAGGTAATTACAATATATAAATACAGCTCTTGAAGACATTCAATAGACAGGACATTATGAAGGTTTATTTATAGCAAGAGTTACCCTACTTTGAGAAAAGACAGACCAGAGACCTACTTCCAAAATATAGACCACATTTGTCGCTAACCAGTTTACTATACTTGTTCAACCATGGTCAAAACTTAAAAGATCGGTCACCAGTTCCTTTATGTGCTCACCTGAGATGAAGGCTCAAATTGAGCTATTGTGTCTGTCCTATTTGTCCGTCGTCGTCATCGTTGGTTTACGTTTGCTTAAACAACATTTCCTAATAAACTTATGCCCTTTAGTCTAGTAGTAGAGCATTGGACCCATGTTCCAAAGGTCGTGGGTTTGATCCCCGCCATAACCATACGTGTTGTGTCCCTGAGCAAGACACTTTATCTGCATTTGCTCAGTACTGGTTCTACCCAGGAAGACCTTAAGAGAGTGATTAAAATAAACCCACTGTTGATAGCAATTTGTTATCTGCGTGTGCGTAGTAAGTATTGTTACCATACAATCCCTTATTTTGTAAATAGTTTGAATTCTACATTTTTAAATTAGCGTAATTTTTAATAATTGACTACCATATTTCATTGTTAGTTTTGATCAGTTTTTGCGCACAATATAACCTATCGTCGTGCTGTGAACAACTATTGATTCATTCATTCCTAGTAAACCTCATGACCCATTTTGACCAACTTCACATGGATGATTCTTTAGTCGATGTCTTTAAAATATTGTTAGAAAAGGCACATTGTGTAATGCTTTGAGGTCAGTAGGTTCAAGGTCAAGGGAAATGACCAGATAATGAAAAAGACGTATCTGCTCAAAATTGTCAAATTTAATCTGCTTGAGTATATGTTTTTACGATAAACACATGAACAGTTTGATGACAGATAATATTTATTTGGTTTAAGTAAGGCCTATAAAGATGTTTCAGTGTGGAAAGTTAAGTTATCAACCTAGATACTAGCTTTTGGTAAATAATACCAACTTATAATCTCCTTCTGAATATCTATCTATCGATCGATCGGTATATCGGGCTTACATACTGGTTGATAATATACTAACCATGTAATAACCGCTATAATACATTTATAGTTATAGATTTCTGAAGCTCGACAGAATCGGGGTTATATATTTATTTTATGCGAGGAAAATATGTGTAGCTGGTCAAACCATGGATTTATATGTGTATACAAATCCATGGTCAAACTAATTAAATAAATAAATACAATTAAAAAGTTCATACTTGACTCTACTCAAGTATTTTATTTATTAAGAAACGTTTATATAGTCCATCGTACCTACCTACAATAATAATTTTTACGAAATGGCCGTAAAGGGCATGAAGGTAACTATTGTCAGGGGCGTACCTGGGCATACGCACGTACGCACATGCGTACAGGCTATTAAAGAAGCAAAAAAATAAAAAAAGACTAACAATACATTATTTTTCAAAATCGGTTGAGAAATAAAAAAAATTATGTGTAAAAGCTGTTTTGGTGGGGCTTTTTAATGCAATATTCTGCTGCATGAATAATTTGGGGGGAAAAAAAATTAAATTTTTATTCAAAAATGGTTTTGAATTGTTGGATATTCGTAAATTAAGACACCCTGAAAGTTTAATAGCAAAATATGAAGGCTAACTTAAGTTATATAAAATTTATTAATTTTCTGCTGTCCCACCAACAAGGAATTTACATGGGAAAAGCCCTATCAAAAAATCATTAGGGCTGTAAATATATATTTCTCAACCGATTTTCAAAACTGAAGTATTTTTATTTATCACTTAAAATACCAGTTCTGATGATATATAATTGAGGTTTGTATTATTTAAATTGCTCAAGCTACTGCAGAAAATCCTTTGGCTGAAACAATAAGCCCATGCTTTTTGTGTACATAACATAAGTATATTCGCCGGGTTCCCGGGCAGCCTTGTGAATAGGACGAAACATTTCGAGACCGAACCATTCCTCGTAAAGTAATTTTGACCAATCATCGATAAGTATTCCATGTGCATCCAGGTGCGATACTGTTTTGTATCAAAATGGAGGACAAGATCGCGATAGATTAGTTTTACAAATTATTTTACAGAAACGACGGCAAATTCGACCCACTTATACTCGGGTTTGCAATATTTGAAACATGCCGCCTAAAAAGCCCGTGGCAACTCGGACACCGGTTGCGAAAGCTCCCGTCAAGCCCGCTGCAGGACGAGGAGCCCCAGCAGCCCGTGGAGCACCTGCTGGTCGAGGGGCCCCAGCTGCAAGGGGTGGGCCTGCGAAGAAAGGAGCTGCACCTGCACAGGGTATACTTTCATTTTTGCATTGTAATTAATTTTCATGTAAATACATTTATTTTTGAAGTGTATACAAGGCTTTCAAGGCCCAGTGAAAGTCAATAGTAAGATAGATTTTAACGGGTAAGTTAGGGAATCAAGGACCCAAGATGGTCTGTTGTTGAATTTCATTCATGTTTGAATCATTAGTGCCATGCCATTGGTAGATAAATTATATGGACCGACCTGCATCTGCGATAAACTATTCAAGTTCCTAGTGGAAACTTGGTGCTAGGAAGATAGGCGACATGTCGGGACTTCGTGCCGGTGACATGCGTCAATATATGGGATATCCGGATTAAACAGTACTGGATGTTATTGATTTTTGAGTTCATTATACTGCATTTTGAAAAACCAATTTGCTGATTAAATTGTCAAATGTTCAGAATGCGTGAGAACATAGAATGTACCGGTATGTGTGTGAGCGTGATTTAACACAAAAATGCGTGTGAATTCCACTAACTGTATCACTAATTAAGGCAAAAGTTCAGAGAGATATGTGACATATTTCACCAGGTATACTGCTTTCTCTGCACATGGGACCAATGGCTTTACATGCCATCAGAAAGTTTGCACACTTTCGCAGTAACTTTGCCCAAATAAGGTACTGATTTAAAAAGAGTGGGTTTGAAAAACTCGGGACATGACTCCACCGGGAATCGAACGCAGGAACTCTGGATAGAGGGGCAAGTATTTTAGATGTTGTATGGACTGGAAACCAGAGTCTTAACTGAAAGTTTCTTGCGCAAGAACACACCAACAAAACTCAGTGGCACCACTGAGGCTTGAACCCGGGTCCTCTGTTTTCAAGCACCATGTTAACCATGCCATCTCTCTAGGTGCGTAATGGGACAAACAAACTATATGATCCATGTCATGTATGTAGGTACCAAAAAACCAGCACAGTCTGAATCCTCCACAAAACCTAAGGAGAAGGTCTGGACTAAGGAGGACGAGTCAGCAAAGAAAATTCAAACTAAGTTCCGACAGTACAGAGCAGCGAAATTGCTGGAGAAAAAGAAGAAGGAAAAGGCCGAGTATGACGAGCTTATGGACAAACTGGAAAAAGACGTAATTGTTTTTTGCAATATTAATTTACTTAACTACTGGCAGATATATAATAAAAAAAAGATTAAATATTCGTAAAATGAATTATAAGCTGGTCACTCATTTATTTGACACACAAGTTTTGGGGTTTGGTGTGGCGGGATTCTCAAAATATGTAAGTTATATTATATCTCATCGTCAATAGGTTAAGAAATGGTGTACATCTGTTAAATTATGCCTGTCGATGGCGGGATAGGGACATTTAAAAAAACTCTCACTAAAAGTAAAAAATAAATTATTATAATGGAGTTAAAATTGCATAGTGAACCTCTTGTTCGAACAACCGGTTATTGTTAAACTACAAGTTTGTCACTGAGTTTGCTTATCCACTGAGCTACTGAGGTCACTAAAAAAGTATAGTATCTGCACTGTAAGTGAAAGACAACACGAGTATTGATCAGTTTGAGCACCAGTTTTGAGACATACGTATGTTTTCACATAAATTGATTAGAAGCTTAGTGCCCATTTTGAGACGAGTGATATACATTTATCCATGTATACATTTGGCAATAATCGGAGTGCCAATATCAAATATTACTAATTTATCAGGAATTAAAAATCATGTAGTTCATAAAACTTGCCAATTATATTAATATTGAATAACTGAAGGTGTCTTTTTCCTTTCTTAGGCTTTTATCAAACTGGTACAGATGGAGCAAGAGAAAGCAGAAAAACAAAGGTTGAAAGAAGAGGAAGAAAGAAAGAGAAAGAGGGAAGAAAGACAACGGATGAAGAGAATGTTGGAAGCATCGTTTGATGGAGATATTGATGAAATGTCCGCAGTGATGAAAGAAGTATGTACACAGTAAACATATGCATATTCATGTTGTATACTATTATGTTATACATACATGTATTTAGTTTTAAATTACAAATAATGCAAATATTATAAATACTGAAGAAAATATATAGTGTAGATGTATTGATAGGTATCTCATGATTGCACTGCAGCATTTTCATCTAAATCTGTTCTTGAGCTGAAGCTCTGGTATTACCAAACATTTTATAATTGTCTGATGTAACTTAATCTAGAAGGATTTTTTTTATCAATAGCGATTTTACTGCAGTTTCAGCACAGTTTTATTACCTATATGATAAAACTGTTAGATTATGTGCACATTATTGATAGGGCAAGCTCAACATTTTTGACTCCGCCTCAGTATGTTATAATATCTTTTGGTAAAATTTGTATCAATCTCATTGTAACTGTTATTTTTTAACTTCTGCTTCATTGTCTCGGCAAGGTTGTAGATTTGGATGACAAGAAGGGCGTGGGAGATGATGTGATTGGTCGTAGTTTGAGAAACAGACATCTGATGAACGTTATCGAGTGTGAAGACGCTAACGAAAACACCCCTCTGTCAGAAGCAGCAAGTAGGATACACTTCCCTCGTGTTTTAACCTTTAGTATTGTACTGAATATATTTATCACATAACTTTCGATGCTGCTGCCGGTCACACTAGTGAAATATATTTGCAAATGAAGACCAAATCAACGTTCCATCTTTTCAATTCAGCTCGATGTGCATCAGAATTGCCTTATATACTTCCGTATCATTTCATTTAAAATACCTGATTATAGAAATTGACGAGGTTGTCGGTGTCGTACAGAGTAGACCAAGTGAACAAATGACGTGTTATAGGCTCGAAAACATTATAATATTAATTATATAGACAGCTAAAATAATAAATGCTCCATATGAGGCTTTTTTGAGTTGTGTGATATATAGAACCTCACATTCCTGTCTATTTAATATTGATTTATAAAACTAAATTGAATCTTTGGATTAAATTAATGATGCTTGGCACAGTCTCGCATCATACAGTTTTAACCAACTCGGTTAATAAATTCAATATTAAATAGGCACTCATGTAAGATCCTCTATATATAGAATAATTATGTTTCTTAAAATAAAAACACATTTTGATGTGCCTAGAGTAAGTGTTAAATTTAAAATGCTGCATATAAAATGTATAATAATTATATTTGTATTTGTCTTACTGAAGATATAGTGATTACAGTATAGTCTTCTGTGATTCTAAAATGAATGGCACAGTTAAGGGGAAACATGGCAATATTTATTTAATTTTTAAAACTCGTTACCTTTTTCTACATAACTTATTCTACGTATTGGCAGTCATTGTTAGTGATTATTTAACTCTCTCACCTTACTGCACCAATAATATATTTATAAATAATAAAAATAGAAGAATCAAGATTGCCAGGTGTCCCTTTAAAGTAAAAATGATGTCAGATTAATAAGTCGAGGTGCTCATTTTTTAATGCTTGATAAATACTTCAAGATTTGCCATGTGTCTCTTTAAATGATGTTTTAATGTATGTAAATGGGTTATTATACAGTGTTGAGAATTGAATTTTATTGAATAAGTACCCTGTAGATAGAATCCGTATTTGAAAGAGGCAACAGACAAGTCTAAATATTTGTTCCATCTGCTTGTTTGCTATTTATAAAGTAACTATTTACAGGTGGAGGACACATTGAGGCAATCAATTTCTTGCTAGAACGTGGAGCCAATCCCAACAAAATTGGTCAGTTTATGAGGACTCCACTATACAGAGCAGCATTTGCTGGGCACTTGGAGGCGTGTGAGGTAATAATGTAACTTTGAGGTCCTTAACAAGTCTGAATGTGATGAAAAGCATGTCTGAAATCTGCATTGTTTTCAAGCCTCCGTCATTCGGAATGGTGGAAGGGCATATAGTGTTACTCTGTCCATCCATCCGTGCGTGCTTGCATGCTTCTATGTAGAAAATGTTGACCAGGCTCTAACTTGGGTAATTGTTATCCAGTCCTCCAAACTTGGTCAAGTTGTATATGGGCACAATATCTCAGCCAAGTTAGGTAATCGGACCCATTGTCTCAGAAATTCCTTTGGAATAGCTTTAATACTCACAAAATTAATATTGTCCGGATAACTTGGGTAATTGTTATCCAATCTTCTCCATACGTAGTTGAATTGTATATGGGCACAATGTCTTGGCCAAGTTCTATAATTGGACCAATTGCCTCAATAATTCCTGAGTTATGCCCTTTAGAATAGTAAAAATTCATGAAATTAGTCCGTAGACAGTTTCCTTTTAAATATGTAAAGCAATGACGGGGTCATCTGTGTCCATCCTATGGACATATTTCTAGTTATACCCCCGCTTTTACAAGTTGAAGTAGGGTCTATATAGTAATCACGCTGTCAGTAATATCCCTTAGCTTAACACATATTTTTTGCATCGCATCCCATAACATTATTATTACTTGCATTCCTCTAACAGTTTTGAATGGGTGGTTTCCAAACTTAACACATAACAACTGATGACCTTATGTCCCTCTACACCACCCACTGTTGATTGCCTAATATATTGCAGAATTATGGCCGATTGTTTGACTTAGTATTTAATTATTCATTACCTTCAGTGATAGTTCTACCTAGTTTCATTCTTTATTCGGGGCATCCATGGCCAAATGGTTAGAGTCACTTGCCTCTCACCACTGTGGTTTCGATCCTTCAGGGGCCTATAGGAATGTTTATTTGAGGAAGCTATCCAGCTGACTTGCAGAACGTCAGTGGTTCTACCCAGGTTCCCACCCGAAATAGCCCGGAGGGGCACCTGGGGTATTCCTCCACCATTGGAAGCTGGAAAGTCACTTATGACCGTAGATGTTGGTGCGACTGTAAAATTTAATTAATTTCAGTTCATTTTCTATTCATTCCAAGATCACTATACTATGTAACGTGTGCTGAGTTGAATCCTAACCTTATTACTTGATATTATGTCATGTCTTGTCAGTCTTGTCCTCAAGAGCCTTTATGTGTCATCATTTCTTTATAAAGAAAAAGCACCGAATACATGACATTTGTATCTACCCATTTTTTAAAATATAATTTTTGGACTTAATATTAAAGGTACTGGAGGTGATCTGGAAGAAATATTGGTGTCGACTCAATTGTATACAAATAAAACCATCATAATAATGTGTTCCCGTTATTTACTAGTCGTGAGAAAGTGTCCATTCTTACGGATGGCGGGAGGTATACAGTACTGGTTCGGTCTAGGAAATTGAGTGTCGACCGTCATATATGGACGAACATGTGCTAAAAATGACGTAAAACACCATTCAAACAAAATTGCTATTCTTGTTTAAATATGTTTGCATTTCTAAGTGCATCTCATATGGATATATTTGCTGTGCTTATATTTGTACAGTCATACATTTATTCTTCAGGTCCTACTACAGAACGGTGCTGACCCACGGCTGTATGCTTCCGATGGCCAGACTCCAGAACAGGTAAATATTTGATGATTATCCAGTGTTGTGTGGCCATTAAGCTGTCAAAAGTTTTTAAATACATAGACGGCTCCATAGTGTTTGTTCTAATTGAGCCAACCTACTCAAATGAGGACATTTATTCATCCATTGATTTAAAAGAAGCTGCTACTTGGCCGTGTCCAAAATACCAACATTTAGACCATCAATACTTTCTGGGACACATATGTTTTGTTTATTGGTTCTCTGGTTTTCTGTCATTCACGTCCATATGATCACAACAATTAGTTTGTTTTCCATTCCTATCTCCAGACTTTAGTGAGAGTGAGTAGTTAAAGCTGTGTAGCTTGTTTTCTCATTATTATTAAAAAAATAAAATAATGGTTGTATTAATTTTATATTGAATGATAATTAATGTTATCATTTTCTCAGACAGCAATACTTAAATGATTGATTGACTGGATTCATTCTGCTGCAGAAAAAACTTCACTTTTCAAGGAGCCAGAGCTACCGTGCGCTATTCCACCGTCTGGAAATACACTGATTGGTAGTCGTCTCTCTTGCACTTAATTGTTGGTATTATAGCGATGGGAAAATAACATAAGAACTGATTCCCATATTTTTGGAGTTGATGCGTTTTAAACGCCAGTAGTGAATCGTCTCTTATTTGGCAGCTGTGACAGTTAAGCTACAATGTGTATAGAATCTGAGATACATGTAACATTACTCATGTGAAAGCAAAATCAAATCATTATTTATTATCATATACACAGATAGCCTCGGCCGCTGCCATAGTTGAGCTAATGCAAACCTGGGATATAGAGCAGACGGAGGGATTGTTGAAGAAGCTCGAGCTGGACAAGGAGAGGAGGAGAGATGAGGACAGGCAGCGGAGAGAGGCGGAATGTAACATGTATGTACATAACATTCACCAGCAAGTGTTGATATTTAGTAGCTCATCTATTCAAAAAATACGGGAGGTTTCTAACTCGCCTCGACATCATGGTTGATGTTGGCGCTGGCATCAGCCTCACATTAAAGTTTTGTTGCAAGGTGACCTTAACGTTACAATCACTCCAAGCTTTTGATTGAAACTTGATCAAATCTTGATCGTGTTCCCCATAATGAAACTTCATGGGAGAGACAAGTTCCATATATATATATACCTCTTTTTATACTTGGACATCTACATTAATGTTTTGGTGCATGTTGGACATAAGTTAAGCTATAAACATTTTATTTCCAAATATGCTTCATTCTCCGACAGCTCTTGTCGCGCCATTTTTGTCGAGGAACGGGCCAACAAATATCATGAGTATTATATTTGTATGTATTGTCCTGTGGAACAGTTTATTCCATATTTACATGATGAAACATTTTTAAGCATGGGTCTAATATTAAGAACAAAGGCCATACAGTGTTTCATTTCACTTAACGTCCATTTAATCAGAATGGTTGTTTCTTTTAAAATGTATTTTAATGGATTCAC
Source organism: Cyrtodaria siliqua (assembly GCA_037043455.1). Classification (NCBI taxonomy): domain Eukaryota; kingdom Metazoa; phylum Mollusca; class Bivalvia; order Adapedonta; family Hiatellidae; genus Cyrtodaria; species Cyrtodaria siliqua. Next base: position 21,301 of record JAWPHD010009795.1, on the reverse strand, counting down.
ATCCATTTTGTAAACATGACCTATTTAAACATGTTTTTTACTCTGTAGGTTTACTTGTTACTCATTTTAAATCTGATGAGTAAATACTCATTGTAGTCAAAATTTATCTATAGCTCTGCTTTGTCCCAAATTTCAGATTTCGAAAATTAAGTCCATTGAGGTATCAGTCACATACGTTGAAGTTGTTTGCATTTATTGATGTTTGTAAGCAGCACAGTCAAAGTGCCAAAGTAGATATTGTGCGTTCCATTTCAAGTATGTCAACCATGATAGCCATGCTAACTTTGTGTCTGAAAAGCTCAAGAAAAAAATAATTATGGGTCAATATTTCAATAGTATCCATACTCAAGGTTTGGGTTATAAGTTTTGTTATGGATAAAATGTAACAAGAAAGGAAGCGCAAAATCAGCATCTACGACTTTTTAAAATATGATCAAAAAATGTATTCAAACAGTACAATAAAAAAATTCCCTTACAGAATACAAATAAACTAGATCCAGTATTCCTTTAATATTCAAATTTAGAATGAAGTCCTGATAATATTGTCAAGTGTTCCTTTAATCCAAATTTATTTTAAGTCTTTCCTGGTTTAGTTCCCCACTATAGTCCAAATAATCCAATATCAGTTTTAGGATAGATGAGCGCAATAATTTTAAATATAATTCCTCTCAGAATATGAATTCACAGTGTCTCTTTTGCTTTAAATGTATACTGAACAACCATCAGTCTCACAAAGTCTTCTTTATAATTATGCAGTCATAGAACTTCCTAGAAGTTTCTGTACCATTCCAAACAGAATGGCAACATAAACATACTATTTATTTAAGTGACCTTGAATGACAAAATCAACAATAAACATGAGGTTGATGATAAACAGCCATAGGTAACGTTTTTCTAAACAGTAAGATTTTCTAAGTTATCTTTTAAAAAATCGCAGTCAGACTGAACATAGGTGTGATAGGTAAATATAAACAACTTCTATACTGATTTGACATAAAATGTTCAATGTCAGATGTGATAAATCTAAATTAATTAGTAAGAAAGCACTTTGGTTTTTATGTACATGTATCAGTGAAATAAAAGGGACATACGGCAATCTTGATTTGTTTTTAATCCCGATAGTCGTTCTACATAACTTACAACATTATTAATACTTACTGGAGTTATTCAAAGCAAATCATTTTAATGTAAAGTATTTTTTTATTATAATGCACCAATAATACATTTATTCATTTCAATGTTTTAATAATTTCATTTAGTTGTTTTGCATGAGTTAATGTTTATATATACTTATATTAATTGCAATTGCTATCCTTCACTACATGTTGCCATTGTTTGTAGGTAAGAATTTGTATTTGTAGGGATTTTTTAGCCTGTTGGAATATTGAATAATGAATTATCTAAACTTATAAGAAAATAACAAAGAAGAAGTGACAACTCCAAATTGTGTCACCTTTTGTTTTAATTATATGCAGGTTTAAAACCAGCATCATACCAGATTGATAAATAGAGTTGCTAATTTCAATACTTTTCGGATTGCCATGTGTCCCTTTAATGTCTTCACGTAACATAAGTTGTACTCTTTCTGAAGGTACCTTTAATGCATGATTCTGTTGAACCACATACATTACCAATTTTGCCACATATAAAGTACCATATAATTTTTATTTGATTCTCATATGATCAATACCTATATCAAAGGAACTGTGCATGATTCTTTTATAAAACCCTTTACAGGGTTTTCCAAGTCTAGCGCCACCCGGATGTTGGGAGGAGGGTAACCTCCCCTATACGGTTCTGTCAATACGATAGAGGCACTTGCTTTATTGTTAAAGTCAGGATGACAAACGTCTGCATGATATTACTTAACTACATGTAACCACAGAGTACCAAATCAGTCTAGATTCAGGTGGCGCTTGATGATTTTTACGTGGCGGCGCTTGTTTTGCATGGCGGTATGTGCTGATAAAGTGGCGGCCCGCCATCATATAAGTGCTCTTAGAGAACCCTGCTTTGATATATTGAATCATATAAGTAACATTTGTACCATAGCTCTAATGGTTTTCCTTTGTTCTTGCTTATGATATAATTTTCATAAACCTGAAGGTCTGAGCCTAAACCGTGCTATAAATGCCGGTATATTTCAGCCATGCTATAAATGACAGATTCGGCAGTTATACCATGGTCTACTCAATTTTACACGCGCGTAGTTATAATGTTTACACACAACCTGTCAATCAAATGTGTAGAACACGACTACCCATTATCAAAACAGCACTCCTTGACATTGGATTTGCCCAATAATATACAACGGCGATTGGCTGCAATAATCAAAACACGGGTCGTGCCCATGCCACGTGATAATGCTGTTTCTTGATTGGATCGAGCTGTTATTTTTACTGAAAACTGCAACGCCCTAAAACTTCTTGCACATGCATAGTTGGATAAATGGCTATGGTACAAAACATTTATAGCATATTTTTCTCGTATGCGATTTATATTGCACTCTCGGGCCTGCGGCCCTCGAAAAGCATTAAAAATCGCATATCCTTGAAAAATTATGCTATAAATATTACATTTAATATGAGAATCATATAAAACTATATAAAAAAAAAATCATTAAAATTATTTGAAAATGTGTCTGTTTAAAGGGACAATGTCTGTAACTTTTAGCTTATAAAACACAAAATATTACATTGACAAATATAACACACCAACCATTATTGAATATTTACGAAATAAAACCAAAAAGTCGGTACAAAAAAAGTACTGCTTCATGGGGTTGCACTTGTAACTCACACTAAAATTACACTCGCGGGTAATAATAATCGAACATCGTAATAGTCGAGCTCGCTCCCAACTGAGTTAGACGGGCCAGATGTATTACGTAAGACATACTATATAGAAAACCTAATGCACTAATGGATTTCAAGTGATCAGCAGAAAATGTAAATAATGTGGGTCCCATGTGCACATTGTTTACAAATAATGAATAAAACTTCTTTTTTTCAAACTCACGAATGTATTACTACAGACTTATCTGGGTGTATGCCCATGTTTTCATGTATACATTTCACTGAATAAAAATCAGTTATTTGGCTATGCGCAGTATCTGCTTACGGACAGTGTCCCTTTAAAAATAAAACTTTTATGAATTTATTCTTTAATATATGAAAAATATATAAAACTTATATATAAATATCATATACTCGATATCATATGAGAATTATATGTGACTCCTTTTTTAATGTTTATTATATATGGCAAAATTGCCTATGTATTGTAAAACCACATATGCATGGATCCTATTGTGTCTGTGAAAATGTTGTGCGATTAATTACATCTTTGAATGACTATATTTGTTTTGATTTCACTTGCTTTTTAGATTGGAAAATGTTATTGCCGAGGCACAGAAAGAGTATGGCATTGTGCAGAAAAAGGTTTGTTTTTTGTTGAGTTTTTGATTTTCTAGTTTACTACTGATCTTCGAGAAGTCAAGAACATGTTTTTTTGCATATGTTCATTCCCCATTTAAGAAATTTGCTGGAAAATCTTATCTTGCCTCGAAAATGTGAACAGTTGCATGACATCATTTTGTAAAACTACAAAGTTGGTCGATGGTGACTTCAACACACACCATGTCAGTGGTATGCACGAAAGAAATCAGTTATGGGTATCCAGTTCAGATAGGGAAAATTTCAACCATTAAATTGGTTTAACTGTTTTAATTGGACAGGAAACTTGGCAGAGCCTCAGTTTCGATCTAAACAGTTAAACTTCATGTTGGAATTCTCTATCTGTACCAGATACCTATGAACGATTCTTACAATACATGACGTGGCGTTGTCCATCCGTCTCTCCGTTAAGTTTAAACATCAATTATCGAACTCTTATGAAACATGGAAATAATATTTATGGGCATAATGTTTCGGTCAAGTTCGAAAACCAGCCCAATCGCCCCAGTGACAACGGAGTTATGGCCCTTTAATTATTGAAAATTGACAATTTTGCGATGTCCGCTCTCTGACTCGAACAAATATTATCCAATCCTTATGAAACTTGGAAATAATGTTTATGGGCATAATATCTTGGTCAAGTTTGAAAATCAGCCCAATCGACACGGTAACAATGGAGTTATGGTCCTTTAATTATTGAAAATCACCCCGATAACAACTTGGTTATGGCCCTTTAATTATTTGAACATTGACAACATAACATCTAGCTATAGGTCAAGTTTAGAAACCAGCCAGATCATTCCGGTGTGCCTGGAGTTATCCTATAATGGTCCTTTAATTATTGAAAATTGACAATTTTGATGATGTCTGCTCAATAAATTGAATATTTGTTTTTCAATCTTGATGAAACTAGGTTAAGTTCTAAGACCAGTCCAATCGCCCAGGTAACAATTGAGTTTGTATTATGGCGCGGCACGTCCCGGTAACAACGGAGTTATGGCCCTTTGATTATTCAAAATTGACCATTTTGATGATGTCCGCTCGATAACTTGAATATTTGTTTTTCAATCTTGATGAAACTCGGTCAAGTTCGAAAACCAGTCCATTCGCCCATGTGTTATGTCGCGGCATTGTCCGTCCGTCCTTCTGTCTGTCCATGCATTAACTTTTGCGATGTCCTCAGTGAGAAGATACAATGCTGATATTAACACCTCTGTTACAAATATCATTTTGGCCAATTTTTACACTTACAATCATGTATCACAGTTACAACTGATCCACTTTCGACAGTCATATTTGGCTACTTGTTATTACTTGCATTCCTCAAACACTTTTGAAAGAGTTTGTTCCCAAATTTCATATACATATAAAAACTGATGACCTTATGACCCTCTACATCACCCATTGTTGATTGCCTAATATATTGCAAAATTATGGTCCTTTGTTTGACTTAGAATTTAAGCGGAGGTATTCATCACCTTCAGTGATAGTTCTGTTTGATCACCCTTGCTGACACAGTCATTGATATCCCCTGCCACTGCCTTATTTTTGAATTTAATTTAATGGTAACATATTTGCCTTTCATGCAACTTAAAAAAATAAAAATAAAAGTAATAATTCTTTATTTTTTTAATGGAGATATGTATGAGTATGAGTTAATGTGAAAAGCAATCATAATATTTTTATACTTAAATTTATATTAACAGCTTGACTTTTCCTACAATGAACTGAACAAGCGGATAACAGAGCATGACTCGGCAGCCGCTGAGGGCTTTGACAGACCAGACATCACACTTCAGGTATACGCAAAACTTGTTGACAAGATTGATGCTAGAACATAAAATACCATAGTTTCCCTAAGTAATAGTAGTGCCCGTGCGCTATGCAAAATGCCATGCGGGTGATCTTATAAAATGAAAATTATATAATTCTGATTTTGGGGTGTATGGGTGGAGGGTGAGGAGGTAGATTTTGGATACAAAAGATTGGCGCTTCTATTAAGGAAGGCGCTCCTATTAGTGGAGGCACTCCTATTAGGGAGACGCTCCTATTAGGGCAGACGCTCCTATTAGGGGAGGCGCTCCTATTAGGGGAAGCGCTTCTATTAGTGGAGGCGCTCCTATTAGGGGAGACGCTCCTATTAATTAGGGGAGACGCTCCTATTAGGGGAGACGCTCCTATTAGGGGAGGTACTCCTATTAGGGGAGGCGCTACTATTAGGGGAGGCACTCCTATTAGGGGAGGCACTCCTATTAGGGGAGTGTGTGGTCCAGTGGTAGAGCGCCGAACTCTTGATTGAGAGGTATTGGGTTCGATCCTCCGTCGCGGCCACGTTATTTATCCTTGAGCAAGATAATTAATCCACATTGCTTAGTACTAGTTCTACCCAGGAAGCCATCGAGAGTGATTAATCTAAGTTGCAAGAACTTGTTTCGCAATCGATGTAAAATAAATATGTTCAGAACATTAGGGGAGGCGCTTCTATTAGGGGAGGCGCTCCTATTAGGGGAGGCGCTCCTATTAGGATTAGGGGAGGCGCTCCTATTAGGGGAGGTGCTCCTATTAGGGGAGACGCTCCTATTAGGGAGGAACTCCTATTAGGGGAGGCTCTCCTATTAGGGAGGCACTCCTATTAGAGAGGCGCTTCTATTAGGGGAGGCGCTCCTATTAGGGGAGACGCTCCGATTAGGGGAGACACTCCGATTAGGGGAGGCGCTTCTATTAGGGGAGGCGCTCCTATTAGGGGAGACGCTCCGATTAGGGGAGACACTCCGATTAGGGGAGGCGCTCCTATTAAGGAGGCACTCTTAATAGGGAAATGCTTCTATTAGGGGAGGCGCTCCTATTAGGGGAGACACTCCGATTACGGGAGGCGCTCCTATTAGGGGAGACACTCCGATTACGGGAGGCGCTCCTATTAGGGGAGGCGCTCCTATTAGGGGAGACACTCCGATTAGGGGAGGTGCTCCTATTAAGGGAAATACGGTATTGAGATAGAGTTAGTAGTAATGATCTACTAGATATTATCTGACAAAATTATCTTACCGTTTTCGAAGAAGAATATTTACAAAATTGTCAAATAATTTGTTAATTCATGCATGAACTGTGGTAATAGAGCAATTGTATAGTACAGCAACTAGAATGTAACAATGTGGTAACCAGGAGTTAAAGCCCAACATTCTGTAAAGAGGAAAAGTGGGTTGTTTCACTATGTTTTGTTGTCTACTTTGTGCTTAGGTTATGATTTTAGCATTCAAAAGTATATTTAGAGCTAAAATATTTCATGTTATAGCAAAACTGATAAAGTTACAGAGACAATTTTATCAAGGAGATTTGATATTGTTAGTTATATGAAATAAGGACAATCACCATTGCACCTTTGTAAAATAAGAAATAGTTTTCTTCCTAAATCTCGGCTAGAGACAATATATATACTAGTAATGGTAGTAACCTTGAGTAGAAATATAATATATTATATATATATAAATACTGTGTTTCAGTCGATACATGATCAAGAAGCAGAAGTTGAAATATTGAAGATAGATATGGAAAAAGCCAGGGACAAACTGGCTAATGCCAAACTCAAACTTCGGGAACAACAGAAAGGAGGCGATGGTATGTCATTTTCTGAAGTGATGATGTAAAGAATAATTATGGCTCAAATGATGATGGCACAAGTGATGATGCAAACAGGTTTTTAGCTCTACAAAATCGAAGGCTAGCAGAGTTTATGGGATGGCTAGTTGTCCGTGACCTTCTGTTAACTTTTGCCTCGTTAACACGATAGGATCTTCATTTTTCATCCGATCTTTTTCAATTTTTACCAGATTGTTGATGTCAATGAAAGCTCGAACGAGTTCGAAAACCAGCTAGTTTGGACCAGTAACACCGGAGTTATGGCCCTTGATTTAGTTAAAATTGTTATATTTCGCCTCATTAACACGATATGGCCTTCATTTTTCATCCGATCTTTATCAAATTCAACCAGATTGTTAATATTAATGAAAGCTCGATCAAGTTCGAAAACCATGATTTAAAGTTTTAATACAAAAACTTTGTCGAGACTAGTTCTCCTGATCCCCTGGCTGGATTTCTGCAAATCTTGGCGGGGATGATGAGTACCAAGCCTAGTCGCGCATGACATCGCCATGTTCCAGTTGAATGAATTTTGGCAGAGTTATAGCCCTTTAAAGGTTTTTATACACTAACTTTGTACAGGCCAGTTCTCCTGAACCTCTGGCCAGATTTCAGCAAAACTTGGCAGGGATGATCAGTACCAAGCCTAGTTGGGCATGTCATCACCATGTTCCGGTTGAATGATTTATGGCAGAATTATTGCCCCTTATACACAAACTTTATCTTTAGCAAATAGAGCGTCCACAGGCCATCTTTGCAATTACTATTCAAATAAAAACTGAGCTTATGTCTCATTTGTTGTAACTAAAGTATTCATGAAACTTTTTACACATGCTTATTTAAGGATAATCGCTGGTTGAGTTTGAAGCCATTAGGTCAAGGTGAAATAGCATTTTACCTATTTACATCCAAATTTTAGTTATCTTAGGCCATAAAAAATAAAAATTAATTACCTGGTTCTCAGGCCAGCCCGCATGTCTTTTTCTGGTGCCGCATTGCCGATTTTATCTCAAACGTATTAAAAAAAAAAATGGAAATGCGCTACCGAAATTTCGAAAAAAAAAGTTCCGCATCCAAGTTCGTTCCGGTTTTTACATGCAGCTACCTCAGGGGAATCCCCTTGTGGGTAGACTGGTGCATGGCCTACTATCTGCCGCTCTGCTCGCTAGCTTGTGAGTGTTGCAGTCGTACGGGTACCAATCTCGGAGTGTCAGACGCTTGAGACGCTTGGAACTAATAGGTGCTACAGAACAGGCGATTTATTCAAGCGTCTTTCTTCTTGTACTTGATAAAAAAAATCAGCTTCTTTTGATATTAGTGGGACACATGGCAATCTTGAAGTGTTTATCAAGCATTAACATTAGCGTCTCCATTTATTTATCCTGTATTATTTCCCATTTTAAATTAAACCTGCTTGCATATAATTAAATAACATTTTGAGTTTTCTTTTTTCCGTCTTATTCTATCATAGATTTAAATATATTATTGGTGCAATATAGTCAACAGTTAATAATATGCAAAGTATTCTTATAATAATTAATATAAATGATTGTCATGTGTCCCTTTAATGTCTTCTTTAACCAATGTTCATGGAATGTTGTATACATGTTTGTTTTTGGGATGGTAACACACCTATTACATTTGGAGTAGGTCAAAGGTTAAGGTCATTGTGAACTTTAACTTTGACTAATGTGCCCAAGTTGTCATCTTCAGTTTTACAGGACAACTCTTTAGAAAAGTTTGTATTAAAAGTGTGTATTTGGGTTGTTTATACATGTTTTGAAGTTGGAGTAAATAGATGTAATTGACCTTGAATAGTCTAGAGAGCTCTTGTTCACTCTATGGTCAAAGGTCAGAATCACTGTGAACTTAGAACCTGATCTTTAAAGGGACACATGGCAATCTTAAAGTGTTTGAAATGTGTGTCTCGATTAATATATCCATGTTCATGTTTACTTTTATCCTGGTTACATTTAAATAAATAAAATTTGAAGTATTATCTTATTCGTCTTATTCTATTACAAATTTTAATACATTATTGGCGCAATAACATCAAAATAGAATAATATGCGAGCACAATTTGCTTATTACTATTCTTATAATTAATATTAATGATTGAACAAATGTAAGTTACCCAGAAAACTAGCGGGACGCCGTGAGTTTTAAAAAAATAGAGATTGTCGTGTGTCCCTTTAAAATGCATAGTATCCAGAGTTCTACTTGACCAATCTTCACATGTTCCTGGTGTGATATAGCTTCATTAACCAATAATCTGACCTTTGCAGAATCCATGGATCCAGAGGACCTACCTGGTCTGAAGGTGAATATTAGAGAACTGGACGATGTTCTCATGAGAGATGTGGGCAACAAGATTGCTGAGGCAGGAAAGTAAGTCATATGTTATATACAACAACAGTACGTGAAGTATAAATTCATCTGAAATTATTATAAAGGATATATATACTTAGTGACCTTATTCATCTATATTTATAGATAATAGAGAGAAAAAGAATTATGATGCACTGCTATCTGATTGTTTGAAAAAATATTTGGCTTAAATAGTGCGTTACTCATCAGAAATCAGCTGTTTCTGACATATTACCAGTAAACCAAATAAAAAACATAATGTCATTAAAATTTATGTACATATGTTTGTTAGTAAAACTGTTAAACACATTGATATGCGTTGTAAATGGGTTTATCAGTCCAGGATTGTAAATGTTACTTTTGTGACTGTCGCAAATCGTGTTTAAGGGTTCTGCAAACAATTGCCAATAAACATGATTTTCAACCATTAACAGCTGATATGCCATCCCAAAATTCAGAGTTCCAATACAGTTAAACTTAAGACAACTTGCCATTTCAGTTATAAATGGTTTACATTATTTTATGAGTTGCTTTTCATTATAATTATTTTATCTATTAATTAAAAAACAGTTTTATTCTGTACAGAAAATATTTGAAGATAGTTTGCACTATTTTTGCTCACATAATAATGTACAATTAAAATCTAACTTATTACCCAGCTCTATTATTATAAAAATCTAGGCTCGCGTTAACCATTCACCAAATCGCCATAGGCGAAAAGAAACCCGAACTGGCGAATGAAAATTGTAAGAAATACATATCAAATTCGCCAGGCATCGGCGGTCTGGCGAATCCAAATTTCCGGCCGATTTTGTCTAAAATCTCGGGAAATCCCGAATTCTAATACACAAAGTCTTTCACTGTTTATAAGCCACTACCCCGCTAGGTGTTGTTAGCTTATTAGCGACAATCAATTTGGACTGATAAACTAATTATCGCAGTGTTTATTGAAGACCGCTGTCAAATTGTCGGTGTGCGATAGACTCCGCCCACTGTTCCGCCTCTGTCAATCTGTCAATCAACTGGTTTGTGACTCCGCGCTCAATATTATCCACATATTTAACTGCGTTATCGAGCTGGGTAAAACATAAAAAATAACGTGGCGCCCTCTAGCGGCCAAAATGGCTTTTCAAAACACAGTTTGGCAAAGTTTCCTTATGAATTAATAAGCTGGATATGCCGTCGGTGTTTTTGAACTTTACGATCACTAATTAGACTAATTAGTTGTACAAACGGTAGCATAAACTGGAACAATGGCAAGTGTGAACCGATGATTGATCGGCTGTCTCTGAATTGGGATAATTTATGGTTGAACAATCAACATGAAAAAATACAAAAGGTGCGCTTACTCAAAATATTGGTACAATTTTAGAATGAAGTGGCTTTTATTACTTACTCTGTGCATGATATTCGTGGTGTATGTAGCATTTCTGAATTTTGTCTCACAATGCAGCGCGATCTTTCTAGCTCCTTTGGAACTCCTGTTAGTTGAACTTGTTTTAATTTATATGCCTCAGCTTAGCCTTACATTTTTAAATATATTTATTTTATTTCTATGAATGTTAGTAGGTATATTGAAATACATTTAATGAAAATACTAAATGGTCTAATCAATGGTGACAAGAGTCTATATTTTTATATTTTCTTATTATATGCATTCACTCATTCTGTCCTTTTTAAATTTCAGTCGACAATTTTTTAAAATTAAAATAGCATTAAATTAAATACAATTTCTAAAACTTTTTGAATATTGTACAGCTCCACTTGTAATTATAAGTAATTGTAAGCACTAAAGCAGAATGCATATCATGTGGACATATTGATACCCTATACATGTAGGTTAATGAAGCATACTTTTTTAACTTACTATTGATGTGTACGCAAACGCGAAGTTTTAGCACCTCCAATTCGTTAAAAATGTCTCGGCAAAAGTCTGGCTAAAGACATTCTAATCTGGCTAAAGGAATTTTTAGGGCTTTAGCCAGATTTGGCTAAAGGTTTTAAAATCCTAGCGCTAGCCTAGAAAATTAAACTATAAAAAATGCATTGTAGTCTTCATCCCAACTTGACACTTACGGCCAACCTTTATTCACTCTATAGTCTGCCCAATGATATATCTGACAAATGAAACTAGATTGGCTCGACATGGATCTAGGCGCTATGTCTGTACTATCATACATTCCATATATTGAACTATGTTGGCCAGATGTCTACAGTACTTACAGATATTGTGACATATTAACAACACCAACCCAATATCGACAAGTGATGTCCATGATCTCGTTAGAAAGTCTATGTAATCTAGCACAAAGTACGGTCGATATAGGCATTGTTCCTCAGATATTGCCGGTTAATATAATGTCCTGGCCATGGTCAAGCTATCTGGGTCTTCTTAGACTTCAAGTATATATATGTAGTGTTGTGTCTTTATGATTATCATCATAATGGAAAACCTAATATTTTCTCAATTGTGTATTTTATAATTTTTAAATGAATATTGTTACACTATTTGTCAATCTCTTGAAATACAAAAATACTTCAGTAATGTTCGTTCAACTCTATATTTAATTTAGTAAAGTACCTAAAGTATATTTGTAAAATGCGTTCATTTGCAGATGGCCACTTCTGATAGATCCCCATGGTCAGGCTGCCACATTCCTGCGTTATCGGGACACCAACTACATAAACGCCCTCAGTCCTGCACAGATGGCGCCGGAGAAAGTGAGGATGGCCGTTCTTGGATCCCTGAGGTACTCACATCTGACATCCTTGCTTAGCTACATAGATTCAGTATTTCCTGTTCTTGATAAATTTGCTGTGAGGGATGAAAGATAGGGTTAATAAGTTATTTTGAAAAAAACAATTTTCTTGGTGATACATGTAAAGATATTGATTGGTGATACAGGCACAAATATTGAATGTTAAAGAGATGTTACAATGTATTTGAAGCTTTTTTAGAGCAGTATATTTACATGTTTGTTGACAGTATGCCAAGTTTCCTGTGTAGGTGTGATGTCTCAATAATGATTAGTTCTGCATTTAATGTTTGAATATGTTCTGTATGGTTGCATGCTTATTAAACTAGCATTAGCTCTACTAATCATTTTATGACAGCGCTTGTCGACATCCTCACCTAGCATTTCCTGAATCTTCACAAGAAATTTCTTATTATAAACGTTGGTCCTAAATTTAATCTTCTGACTTCAAAATCCAGTATGGGTGTCATGTTTTAGTAAGACAATTCATGAATTTACTGATCTAGAACTGAAATAGGTGTTGATATAAAACCTTTAACAAAGTTCTCAGCATTGCATGAAGTCCCGAATAAAAATTGTTATACCTCTGGCTTTCACAATGAAATGGGCGCTATATAGGAATCATGTTGTCCATAACGTTCCATCGCTTCACATTACGTTACACATTTTTTTGTCCTGTCTCATCGCGTCCCGTAACACATTTTTATTACTTGCATTCCTCAAACAGTTTCAAATGTGTTGTTCCCAAACTTCTTGTACACATAACAACAGATCAAAAAGTGGGGGTATTCCAGTGTTTTGAACTGACTTCGAAATTAACAGGCTTGCCTCTCTGTTCACAACAAGGCTTGCTTCTCTGTTCACAACAAGGCTTGCTTTTCTGTTCACAACAAGGCTTGATTCTCTGTTCACAACAAGGCTTGCCTCTCTGTTCACAACAAGACTTGCCTCTCTGTTCACAACAAGGCTTGATTCTCTGTTTACAACAAGGCCTGCTTCTCTGTTCACAACAAGGCCTGCTTCTCTGTTCACAACAAGGCTTGCTTCTCTGTCCACAACAAGGCTTGCTTTTCTGTTCACAACAAGGCTTGATTCTCTGTTCACAATAAGGCTTACTTCTCTGTTCACAACAAGGCTTGCTTCTCTGTCCACAACAAGGCTTGCTTTTCTGTTCACAACAAGGCTTGATTCCCTGTTCACAACAAGGCTTACTTCTCTGTTCACAACAAGGCCTGCTTCTCTGTTTACAACAAGGCTTGATTCTCGGTCCACAATAAGGCCTGCTTCTCTGTTCACAACAAGGCTTGATTCCCTGTTCACAACAAGGCTTACTTCTCTGTTTACAACAAGGCCTGCTTCTCTGTTCACAATAAGGCCTGCTTCTCTGTTTACAACAAGGCCTGCTTCTCTGTTCACAACAAGGCCTGCTTCTCTGTCCACAACAAGGCCTGCTTCTCTGTTCACAACAAGGCTTGATTCCCTGTTCACAACAAGGCTTACTTCTCTGTTTACAACAAGGCCTGCTTCTCTGTTTACAACAAGGCCTGCTTCTCTGTTCACAACAAGGCCTGCTTCTCTGTCCACAACAAGGCTTGCTTTTCTGTTCACAACAAGGCTTGATTCCCTGTTCACAACAAGGCTTGCTTTTCTGTTCACAACAAGGCTTGCTTCTCTGTTCACAACAAGGCTTGTTTCTCTTTTCACAACAAGGCTTGTTTCTCTGGTCAAAACAAGCCTTGCATCCCTGTTCACAACAAGGCATGCTTCTCTGTTCACAACAAGGCTTGCTTCTCTGTTCACAAAAAAGTCTCGCTTCTCAACAAGGCTTTTTTCTCTGTTCACATTGATTTAAAACGGCTATCATTTGTTACAGCTACTTTTGGTTTATACATTATGGTCATACTTTATTGCATTTTTTCTTTAAAAGGTATGCATACGGGTCAGGCCACAAGTTCTTATAAAATTTGTTATGGCCATTCTGGTCAGCTAATTACCATATCTTTATGAAACTATGGAGGAAGATTGCAGATGGCGGTTTGTAATTCTTATTATTTATTTTAGGTTTGGTAAACCATGTATCATAGACATGATGGAGGTAGACATGTACCACGCTGTGGCCATCAAGTTTGATGAAGTGTTGGAGGGACTGCTGGGCATGATGATGAACAAGTCAATCATGCTGGAAGAAAAGTGAGTCAGCTTAATTGTTTTTAGCTCTACTGGCCAAGGGCCAACAGAGCTCATGGGATGGCGAGTTGTCCGTCGTCCGTCCGTCTTCCGTTAACTTTTACCTCGTTAAGACGATAGGGCCTTCATTTTTAATCCGATCTTTACCAACCTTTAACAGGTTGTTAATATCAATGAAAGCTCAGGCAAGTTCGAAAACCAGCCAGATCGGACCAGTAACAACAGAGTTATGGTCCTTGATTTAGTTAAAAATGCTGTATTCGATAGGGCCTTCATTTTTCAACCAAACGTTACCAGATTGTTAATATCAATGAAAGCTCGGATAAATTTGAAAACCAGCCATATCGGACCAGTAACAGCAGAGTTATGACCCTTGATTTAGTTGAAAATACTATATTTTGCCTCGTTAAGACGATAGGGCCTTCATTTTTCATTCGATCTTTACCAAACATTAACAGATTGTTAATATCAATTAAAGCTCGGACAAGTTCGAAAACCAATCAGATCTGACCAGTGACAGCAGAGTTATGGCCCTTGATTTAGTTAAAAATGCTATATTTTGCCTTGTTAAGACGATAGGGCCTTCATTTTTCAATGGCATCTTTACCAAACTTTACCAAATTGTTAATGTCAGTGAAAGCTCGAAAAAATTTGAAAAACCAGCCGGATCGGACCAGTAACAGCAGAGTTATGACCCTTGATTTAGTTTAAAATGTTATATTTTGCCTCGTTAAGACGATAGGGCTTCATTTTTCATGCGATCTTTACCAAACTTTAACAGATTGTTAATATCAATGAAAGCTCGGACAAGTTCGAAAAGCAGCTAGATCGGACCAATAACAGCAGAGTTAAAAATGCTATATATGCCTCTTAATACCATAGGGCTTTCATTTTTCATCTGATCATTGCTATGATTTCTAGTTATGGCCCCTTGACATTTTTACTTTTAAATTTTATTTAGACGGAACTTGGCAGGAAGCAACAGTAAGATGTCTAGTTGTGCATATCACGCTTTTGTTCCTTTTCGCTGATTTATGACGGAGTTATGGCCCTTTGACATGTTTACATTTTAATTTCTTGTTGGCGCTACTCCTCCTAAACGGCTTGTTGGATTTCTACGAAATTTGGCAGGAAGCCTCAGTATGATGTCCAGTTGTGAAAAGCGCGGCATATCAATGAAATCTGACAAGTTCGAAAACCAGATAGATCTTGTTAGTAATGACAGAGTTTTGGCCCTTGATTTGTTGAAAAATGCTATATTGTATTTTCCTTTGTTATTTCATTTTTTATCTGATCTTGACCATATTTGTTTAGAATGTTAATATAAACCCCGCCCCCAATTTTATGAAATTTCATTCATAGAAGAAAGTGGGACAAATTAAAAAATACCCATGCCAGACTAGACACAACAGACTTATTGCCTTGGAAAAGTTGTTCGTAGCGAAATAGGGTCCTTTTGTTTGTGTCCGCACTATACCTTTTTAACCTGCAAAGATCCCCATAAATTTGGCCTAAATGTTCATCATGAGAAGAGAGAGGATGTGTCATGAAAAATCAACAGGAGGTTCAGAAATATATGCTGTATCTTTCTTTATTTATTTCAGTTATTTGAAGATGGTAAAGGAGACAGACCCACCAGATTACCAGAAGATGAAGTTCATTGAGTCAAGGACTGCCTGCTTTAAAGTTGTCATCATAACCAAGAATCCCTGGCCTCCTGATGAGTTAATGGAAATGACCTATCCAATCAGAATTGTTGTACCAATGATATAGTGTTTGTATATCCAATCAGAATTGTTGTATCAATGACAAAGTCGTGACTACCCAATCAGAAGTGGTGTACCAGTAACATACTAGTAGTCATGACCCACCCAATCAGAATTGTTGTACCAGCAACAAAGTCATGATCTACCAATCAGAATGTTCTTTACCAATAGCATAATCATGAGAATTGTTGTACCTATAACATAGTCATGAAATACCCAATCAAAATTGGTTTACCAATATCATAGTTATAATTCAATTTATAATCAGAGTCTATCAATTTTACGTGTTACTATTGTACTATTGTATATTGTAACATTCAAAATTACTTTTTAAAATGTTTTTAGATTTCTCATTTAAACTAATTCCTACTGCATTCCTGCAAATTACACATAAAACAGTGACATACCTATATAATGAAGAAGGCAACTTTATTTTGAATATACCAATAGACTGCTATGTTTTTGTAGAACTCCTTCTCGTAAGCTCAACTAAGCGATCGGGGCGTCCATGGCCGAGTGGTTAAAGTCTCTGACTTGAAATCACTTGCCCCTCACCGCTGAAGGTTCGACATCTCAGAGGCATAGGAATCTTTATGTGAGGAAGCTATCCAGCTGGCTTGTGGAACGTCGGTGGTTCTACCGAGGTGCCCGCCCGTGCACGAAAATTGCCCGGAGGGGAACCTGGGGTCTTCCTCCACCAA
This sequence comes from Cyrtodaria siliqua, assembly GCA_037043455.1. Classification (NCBI taxonomy): domain Eukaryota; kingdom Metazoa; phylum Mollusca; class Bivalvia; order Adapedonta; family Hiatellidae; genus Cyrtodaria; species Cyrtodaria siliqua. The sequence goes on along the minus strand of JAWPHD010009795.1, from coordinate 4,433 downwards.
TGGAAGCTGGAAAGTCGCCATATGACCTTAGATGTTGGTGCGTCTATAAAATCCAATTCAATCAATCAACTAAGCGATCCCTTTGTCAGCCGAAAGCAATATGTCTCTGTGGGTGTGCCCAGACTTAAAAATCATCTCTGTTTTTTGGTACAAATCCAGTGTGCTTCCGGGCTAAGAACATTACATTTCTAGCCATTTTTTGCATGGAATATAAATCATCTTCATTCGTGTATTCCTCTCACTAACCTGACATGGTTTCCCAGTTTTAGCTTGGCTTCCTGAAGAAAAGGAAAGCTATTCTACTCGCCCCAGCGTCAGCGTTACCGTTAGAAATATCGTTACCGTGAGTTTACCTTTTTTGGTAAGCTTGTATCATCTCACAAACCGCCTTAAAGAAGTCCATAAAACTTCACACATGTAATATATTCAGTATAAATAAATAACATGCCAAGCGCAAGTCACATAACTCCACAACCTAGTTTGCCGAAGTTATGCCCCTTTTTGTACTTAGTCATTTTCTTTGTTAACTTTCGGTAAGCTAATATCTCAGAAACTGCTTGACAGAAACTTTACACATGTATTCACTATCATAAGAGGCCTTGGTGCATACAAGTGCTGTAACTCAGATATGAATTTTACAGAATTCTGCCCAATAAATAGACAAGATCTCAAACAATGAAGCGTGCTGTCATCTGACAGCTCTTGTTATCATGATGTGACCTGCTTTCTTTATAATATAAGTTTAATCTGATTGTTTTCAGTGCAAGAATCAGGAATTTTGTAGTTTTCAACATTTTGTTGTTTCAGCCCATATCTTTCATCTTTTCAGTGCAAGAATCAGGAATTTTATAGTTTTCAACATTTTGTTGTTTCAGCCCCATATCTTTCATCTCCAACCCTTCCTCTTGCATGCTGTCTGCACCAGGGTTATGCATAATAAAACATATTAATGATTAATGATTTTGCAATGGTCAAATATGATCATTCATATCTGTGATACTGTTAGTTTTTAACTGTGACTTATTAATGTAATAGTTATTTTGATTGCAAAGACGTTGATGAGCATGCACAATTTGTTCATCACATTTTCATACCTGTGACATCTCACTCTGTGAGACCAAAACTCGCAGAATTTTGCCACTTCAGAAGAAGAAAATCTGTGAGATTTGGTAAGCTCATTGAAAAACATTTGAAAAGAAAACAAACTTAAAAGATCTTAAAATTATGTTTCCTATTTTATTGTATCACAAAAAGCTTTAAAAAGCTTAAGTGTATGAACATATTAGATAAAACCTTACTCATAACTTATTTTTTATAGAATCTCACAGATTTTAGGAAAATCTCACTTAAAAAATTCTTAAAACTCACAGATTATGGCTTCAAAAAGATCGCATGTATGCATTTTTGCGAACTATGTGCTTAATTAAGATATAGTTCCTTGTTTACCGTGATGTATCATGTATAAGATCACTGGTGAGAGTTTAAATGTAAATAATTTTAGTTTGAAGAGTCTGCAATTTTAAAAAGAAAAAACACTTTTCTCTGATTTTGAATGGGTTGTTCCCAAACTTTATATACTCATAACAATTGATGACCTTATGTCCCTCTACATCACCCATTATTACAGAATTATGGCCTTTTGTTGGACTTTCAAGTTTGAATAAAAAAGCGGGAGTATTCACCACCTTCAGTGATAGTTAGTTCTAGTTAAAGCTGAAAATCACTGATAACATTTGATCAAAGATGGTATTTAAATATTTTATTTTATTTTATTTTGAAAGTATGAATGTTTTGTTGTTGAACAGTGTATCAAGATGCTAAATAACCAGCACTTTCTCAGGGTAAAAAAAAATTGTGTAAGTTTGTATTGTTTAATATGGTTTATAATTGTGCCAAGTTTATATCTCTTTATAATTATGCTAAAATATGCTGCTCTATTGAGTTATGCCATGCATGTATGTGTTTAGATTTTTGGAACATCTCATTATAAATGCCGACACTGCCAAATGATACATGTAGCCAAGCTTATGGAATATGCAGTGCCAAAATATTTTATCCCTGACCCCCATTTAAATGCCCCACCTCACCCAACAACACTCCCCCATCCACCATTTTTCCAAAGGGAGGCATTGTTTATATGAAGCTATACAAAATAATAAATAGAGGATCTTACATGAGTACTCATAGTACTCCTTCATTATTGAATTTATTAAACGAGTTGGCAAAATGATGTAATGCGAGGCACCTGCCTAGCATTATATAATTTTTGCCAACGAGTTTAATAAATTTCAAAAATGAATGAGAACGAATGTTAGATTCTATTTATAACTTTTATTGCATTTGCCTGCTTTAACATGCAAAACTGACATGTTTTGTAAGTGCATACTAGGCTTATTTGCAAATAAGCCTAGTATGCGCTATCAAAAAAAAGTTGTAAACCTAGTGGTATATCGAAAATATAGAATGGTGTTATTCCACTCCCACACCTTAAGTTATGTGATAAGCCAAAATATCGGTCACCAGACAGTCTGTGCCTCCACATGTTTTCCATGACATTTTAAAGCTTCTTAACACATATTTTAAAGTAAGAAAGAAGTCAATAAAAAAAGCTGTCTGGAGTTAGTCTGATAAAGATGAAATGATGCTAGTCTTTGATGCTAGGCACAGCCTCGCATGATGTACTTATATCCAACTCGTTTAATAAGTTCAGTATTAAACAGGCACTTGTGTAAGATCCTCTATGTAGGGGATGAATTGGTATGGTTTAAAGTTTCAAATACATCTGTTCTCCTGTTATATTTAATGCTTCAAAACAGAGTCAGTACTACAACAGGAAACCAGATGCATGATTACTTGGATGTTTTTAAAGCATGTACAGGCATTCCTTATGAATAGATTGAAAAATAAATAATAAGATTGAATGCATACTAGTCAAAATTCCTTAGTACCCATCTAAGAAAATGTCAGCTATTAAAGTACCCATCTAAGAATATGTCGGCTAAGTACCCATCTAAGAATATGTCCGCTAAGTACCCATCTAAGAATATGTCGGCTAAGTACCCATCTAAGAATATGTCAGCTAAGTACCCATCTAAGAATATGTCGGCTAAGTACCCATCTAAGAATATGTCAGCTAAGTACCCATCTAAGAATATGTCGGTTAAGTACCCATCTAAGTATATGTCGGTTAAGTACCCATCTAAGAATATGTCGGTTAAGTACCCATCTAAGAATATGTTGGTTAAATACCCATCTAAGAATATGTCAGCTAAGTACCCATCTAAGAAATATGTCGGCTAAGTACCCATCTAAGAATATGTTGGTTAAATACCCATCTAAGAATATGTTGGCTAAGTACCCATCTAAGAATATGTCATTTAAGTACCCATCTAAGAATATGTCAGTATTCTCATTGTTGTTTCCTATTTTAGGGACTGTAACTAGTATATTAATACAGTCCTGGTATTTATTAATAAACTTCTGTATTTCTGAAGCTTCACAAAATTAAAGAAATTGTCTGCTCTGATCGCATGAACACATTTTAAAACGTTTTAAGTCGATGTGTTTTCTTAGAAATCAATTATTAAACTGGGTACTTAGGAATTGTGTTTAGTATATCAACCATATTCATTCTTCTGTCTATCCTATTCAGTCATATATATATATATCGCAATTAACACTTTTGTTCACTACATGACATATATTTGTTTCATTTTTTCCAATTATTGCTTTACAAGCACCATTCCTTATTATTTTATTATTTTCCTTCCGTCCGTAACTTTTTTAATTTTTCTAACACAATTGAATAAACATATTTAAATAACCATGTTGGTCTGTCAGTTTTGTATCATTCTACACTGTAACAGTAGCATCAAAGGGACACATAGCAATGTTAACGTATGTATCAAACAATAAATGTGTGTATGTATGCGTTTTTGCAAAAAGAAAAATCAAATAGCTGTTAATAATGATTTGCAAACATGCAAACACTAACGGGATATACCTCGAGTTTTAAAATATCTCGATAGCCATTTGCAGCAACTCTGCAGTTTTGCAGTTCTGCGGATAAGAAGGTTCCAGGCCCATTCTCCATGTAAATGGAGGATGAACCTGGTACGTTCATTCCTGTTAGGCGCCATATAACCTTCCAAAAGCTGGTGCGCCTTAAACCCCAATCTAAACCACCTGCATACTGGAAGATCATCAACGATGTTGAACTCAGTCTTAAATGTATAGTGTTTTGTCATGAGTTACTTCCCTCTAATCGGTAAACGATATCCACCAGTTCATCCAGTGTGTGGGAATATATTGGGTTACTTGGTTTACCTATCCCGTGTGTGAGCTGTTATGAGCTCGCAGCGAGACATAGTAAATCGGGTGTAAAAACAGAATAAAACCAGCAACTATACCCACTGTTACTTTCTCATGTAGAT